>JAQFXP010000032.1:0-64446 GCA_034693685.1 Belba bartosi | reverse complement strand
TTGTTTTGAAATTGGTATTTTTCATATTCCCTACTTTTGCCGCGCATACTATAAAATGCTACGTTTTGTGGTCTCTACTAATAACAAAAAAATTTTAATTAATAATGTTAAGTTTAGTTTAAATTTAGTTAAACTATCTAAATTTAGTCTAAATCAAGTTTAAATTAGGTTAATTTAGTTAAATTGCAAAAATAGCGGGAAATGTCATAGTAATTCATATTTTAACTAGGAAAATATTAATATATAAATTATTCATACCAAAAAGATAGTATTATTTGAAAGATTACAAGGAATATTCTTGTAATATTGCATTTTTTGATACAGTATATAAATTGTGTTTATGGTATCAAAGGTAAAATATATTTTTTTGTATTTTTAATAAATTGTACTTGTTAAGTCAAAAAAGAGTACATGCGCTTTTCCTATAACTATAAAATTAAACTATTTGTACATGTAAGTTTATTAAAATTTATCTAAAAACTTAATATTAAAAACAACTACGGTATATACAGTATCAAACAAATTTAAATTAAATGAAAGAATCAAACAAATCAGATAAGACTTTTAATTAAACTATAGTATACACTATATAAAATGAATAAAATTTGTATATAAATAAATCCTTCTTTTCTTTGAAACAGTTTAAAACTAAAAATAAATAATGACAAACATATTGAGTAAACTTTTCAATAGATAAAACTCTTTTATTGAGTGATTTATTTATAAATATTAAAAAAAAATTAAACTAAACTTAAAATAACATTCTTCTTAAGATTGTGTTTGTAGTGAGAAAAGAGCTGTCATTTTGTCAGATATTGGAAAGCCTGGAGTGGATACAAAAATAAAATTGAATGAAAGCATCAATAGTGCAAATCTGGAAGTTTGCCACACATTTAATCTTAGAAACAGTGGTACAGTTCCGAACGTTTCCAACGCTCACACATCAAAGGCTCTCCCCTTTGGTCTGATTCTCATTTTAGAAGTAATGTGAAGTGGAGTCGAAAAAATTAGTCGCGATATTAACTTTTCTTATTAACTCCTTTCGAGTAGCTAAAACTTGCGAAGAGGAGAAAAAATACTAATAATCAAAAGTGAGTATAATTACAGTACTTTAGTTGTGCAAAAATACTTGTGTTCAACAAATTAATAAGAGTTAGTTATGTTAACAATTTTTTGTGTATAAACAGCACAAAAACTAATTTAAGTTTGAGTTAAGTAACATAACATAACATAACATACTTTAAGTTAGACATTAAGTCTGTTATTGCGTTTTTGATTCATTCATTAAGTTAAAGAGTATTTTTGAAAACAAAAATTTCAATTCAAACTATTTTGTAGGAAAATGTGTGAATTGTTTCAAACTTGTAATATAAGAATACATTTTTAAATACAGTTGCCGTGGAATTTGCGATTGGAAATAATTTCTACTAATCTTCCATTCTATGCTCTAATTACAACTCAATCTTTTAACTGATTCTAATTATATATATATTTCTTGTATTTAGTAATTAATCATTTGATTTGGAATTTGTGAGTTTGGAAATGCCAGCCGTCTCTCCGACACTGTTAGCAGTTTTGACTATTGGAGTCGTGGCTCTCATTCTCGGTATACTGATTGGTAAGAAGATTAACACATAAGCCAATACATCAGACAATGATATATGCATTGAGAATAACAGCTAAATATGTAAAACATTAATATTATTAATGGATTTGTTTATAACAAATAGTAAACTTTAGTTTATTTTTCTCCTCTTATAATATTTCAATAATATTTCGTTTAAAATATTCATTCCTTCAAAATGAGCTCTGATTAAGAAAAATTGTTTTTAAAAAAATCATTAATAACCGATTCTGACGTTTAAAGCGCTAAAAATTTTTAAATATAAATATTACAACATTTTTCACAAATTTGACTCTTTTTCTTAACTTAAAAGAATTAAAATGTAAAACAATTTTGTTTTGTATGTAAGGCTCGTATGCCATTCCGCCGATATCTGAGGAAAATCAAATCAAATTAAATATTTTAAAACAAATTACGGAAAACCGTTATTTGGGAGCAGACGACCCAATAGTTAAACGAATTAATGAAGAAGTGAGTCGAGAAAGACTTCGACAAAACTTAAAGTAAGATTAAATTTGAAATTTCAAAACTTTCGGTTCATTTACTTTTGGTAATTATCGATTCAATATGTGTTTGCGTTTATCTAAGATTTATATCATCAGAACCACATTTGCCGGGAAGTGACCGTGATGAGCAGCTAGCTCAATATATCCGCAATCAGTTCCTAGACTATGGTCTGGATCGGGCATATCTGGTGCCGTATAATGTATTGCTTTCGTACTCGAATTCGACAAATCCGAACAAAGTTTATATCATTGCCGACAATAACACAAATAATATCTCATTTGAGTCACGACATAGAGAGCCTCCTCTGAGAGAAGACGAAATGCGCGACAACTTTGTTGACTCTTATAATAGCTTCGCTCCCAAAGCAGATGTCATCGGAGAACCGGTGTTTTGCAATTATGGCCGGGAATGGGATTTTGATTTATTGCAAAACTACGCCCGAATCGATTTGAACGGAAAGATTTGTATTATTAAATATGGAAAGATATTCAGAGGAAATAAGGTTTAGTCGCTTTTTATTTGATTATTCATTTAGTAAAACATATATTTATATAAATTAACCGATAATATAGTAATTAGTCGAACAGTGAATAACTTTAAGATTTATATTTGACTCAATGTTTGCCACTATTGTAAAGTGTATTAAAACTGTCGTCCACTGCTCCCAACCCTCCCTATGTATGCATAACTGTACCGACAGTGCGATAACGCTCTGCAGAGAGGATGTATTGGAGTGATCCTCTATTCCGATCCTCTTGAGATGGCTCGAGAGGGAACAGAACAAGAAATGCTTTATCCAAATAGTTGGTGGATGAATGGTAGAGCTATGCAAAGGGGAAGCATAAGGACAAGTATGGTATGAATGAGCGCTGTTTTCAGTCAATCCAAATCCGAATCAATGAATGACTGAAATGACAGTACTTTGTATTTACGTGTTATATAGGGAGATGTGTTGACCCCTGGCTTTCCAGCACTAGTTGGTTTGTTTTATTTTTCTGTATAATTTGATCGCTAATACGTATAAATTAAGCGATACATCATTCGATTTGAATTAGACTCGGGTGCATTCCACTACCGGCTCACTGATGTAGAGCTGCCAAAAATGCCAACTCAACCAATTGGATACGAAGACGCGCTTTCGATCCTAAAGTATGACTTTCCTCAATGTCTCGTTTGTACCATTTGATTGATTACTTCAATTAAATGTCAAACTATTGCTCTCTTTGTTTGTAATTATTTGGTTCGTTATTATTCTATCAACAGATTAATGGGTGGTATACCTGTGCCCAACACATCTGACTTTAGCGATTGGAATGGAGGACTTAACATAACATACAGATTGGGGCCGGGATTCAACAGTGCCAATGCAAACAAGTATGTTTTTTAATTAAATTTGAATTATAGCAATAATCAAAACTGGAGTTAGGAATGTGAGCACTAAATGCTTTGACATATAAACTCAAATATTTTTCTAATTGTTATTTGATTTTATGCAGAAAATTACGACTCGTTGTTAATAATGTACTAAAGAATAAAATAATTTATAATGTAATTGGAATTCTGGAGGGGTCTGTAGAGGCGGATCGGTATGTAATACTGGGTAATCATAGGGACGCCTGGGGCACAGGAGCACTGGACGCGGCCAGTGGCACCACTACTCTACTCGAGGTGAGCCGTCTCTTTGGCCAATTCCATAACGAGTCTAATTGGAGGCCCAGACGGACGCTGGTGTTCGGCAGTTGGACGGGAGAGGAGTTCGGTTTGATTGGGTCGACCGAATGGGTTGAGGATAACATAAATCTATTGACACAAAAAGCCGTCGCATATATCAATGTCGACACTTGCGTAAAGGGCCCGCATCTCAGTCCTGATGCCTCTCCCGCTCTGATGGATATCCTACGCAAAGTCACGGAATATATTCCGTTTCAAAATAATACTCTTCTTAACGCATGGATTGATTATCAGGAATACATTAACGGCATAATAGATCTTCCGAAGTATTATTAAAGTGTTTTATTTCAATTCAGAATTGGTTTAAACGCTTTGAATATTGAAATTCCAGAATTAAAACCCTGGGCTCGGGAACCGATCACGCCCCTTTCGCCTTCTTTGCCGGCATTCCTGCCATTAATGTCGAGTTCACATTCGATAAGGTATTATAAAAGAGTGAATAAGTGTTATCTAAAACTTTGTAATTCATTAATTCATATTAAAAACTGCTTTGAATGCAAAACAGATGTGAAGTCACATATGATTAGGAAAACGTATTTTAACTTCTTTACTAAACTAAACATTGATTTTCATTCAATAATATTAATATTTATCTCATTTTTTACAAAAATAAAAAAAATGAAAATATTTGAGATTTGATGGGAGATAATGATAGTTTTTGACTGCTTTTTAATTATAATTTTGATTATTTAACTGATTAATGACTCGTTAATAATAGTATAATTAATGTGAAAAGCGTTTATTTGAATTAATAATTGAGTCATTTTCTCTAATTACTGTTTTTATAGTGAAAACCCATTAATTTTTGCGTTATTTTGCTTTTATCAACACTTTATTGAATATTCTATCATTTTTTTCGATAACAACTTTCAAACTAAAATTCTTTTGTTATTTTAGTAATTTAAGTAATAATTAACAGAAAAAATACCCAATCAGTGGTTACCCGGCATATCATACTGGATATGAGAGCTTTCATTTGGTGGAGACGTTCATTGATCCGGACTTTTCTCTTCACCAAACCTGTGCTCAACTGATCGGTGTATTAATGCAAGCGATCTCTGGCTCTACTCTAATACCTCTGAGAATGGATGAGTTGGCCAATAGAGTTGACACCGATTACCAAAACATGTGGAAAGAAGATCGGAATCAGTTTATTGACAAAAATAAATTCACTTCTGTCGACAATAAACCCGTAATTGATTTTTTAGAAAAATCGATTAAAAACTTTGTAAAAGCGGCTAAAGAATGGAGAGAAGAGTTGAAAAATGTTGACCAAAATAATCCTAATCTCGTCCGACAAATGAATGACGTCGTGATGGGAGTCGAACGCGCCTTCATTAGCCCTCAAGGCCTGGAAGAGAGACCAGAAATTAAAAATATATTATACGCGCCGTTTAAATACGATAAGTACTCTACAGTTGTGTTTCCGGGAATGTTGGACCTCTTGAAGAGGATTTCGGATAAACAAAAAACTAATGCTTTGGAAGTAGAGATGTTGTGGCAATCCCTGCGCCGGCATATCTCTGACATCGCTATTGCTTTGAGAAGTGCCACTAATTTACTAAAAAGAAGTCCTTTGTAGCCAACGATTCCTTCAGTGATTTCTTCAGTTACGGAACATTATTTGAGTAATACTTTGATTAATGTTCTGAATATCAATTTAGACACATCTCTACTGTTCTACGGATGCGGATCGTCAGTCGACTTGTGAATAGATGCCGGTTTGATATAACTGAGTCCAACACATCTATTATATTAATAATTGCATTCAATTTATTAAAATAATAGTTTTATATGAAAATTTATTTAAAAAGTTAGTCTGGTAAAATTAGTTTTCTTTGTAAAACATCAAACATATTTAGAGTTAAAAATTTATTCATATTTTTGACTATTTATTGAATTCCGCGTCTCTAGAATAATATTATATTATTTAATTCTTATTTTTATATAAATTGTAAATATTTAAAAATATTTTTAATAATTATATTTTGTTTAACTTAATTAAATCTCTTAATTAGTAAACCAGAAGTGAGCTAAGAGAGAGTGAGGGTTAAAATATAGAGCATATAATGTATGTCAATACTGTAGACTTGCATTGAATCTACTGTAGTTTATGTAGCAAATGTGCTCAACTCATATCTGAATGTAATGTTTAACATTGAAAATAACAGTATTTATAGTATGAGAATCAGTTTTCACTGATAACTCTAAAACCAAATCATGTAATCATAGATAATATGATTCATAGTTGTGATGCGCATAAGCTTACAATTTATAAGCTTGAACTGTACTAAATACTTAAAACATTAGTATTAAAAAATTAGCTAAATATAATTTAATGTGCCAATTTAGCATTTTAATTGGGGTTTTTAAAAATGTATATCTCTAATTTAGGTAATATTTTTCTGAAACCTTGGTTAGAGATTGGTCAATGCTGATGCTGATTAATGCTTATCACTATTATAAACAGAACCAAGCCTTCTAGCCTTAACCAGCATTGATGAGTCGTTTGTGAACTTTAAAAAGTAGTTTAATTATGAGCCACGCGTTTGATTGTACTAATGATGACGTGACCGGATCTGTATTGGTACAGCACCCGATGCACTCGTCATTTTGAGAGACCATTGATTATAAATCAAAATTATTATTGTATTAATATCATTATTGTTGATATTATCCTCTTTTGATGGTTAGTTCCCAACAAACTATTTAATGCATATTTGCATAACTCAAACCATTAGTCGGATCCCTCTTAACGATAACCATTACGTGAGCTAAGTCTGAGCGCAAAGAGTGAACAGGAATTGCAAGACATGATCGATAGTAATTAGCAATACATTATGTAATAAACAATTCATAACTTTCCCCCAACTTATCCTCTGATGCGTTAATTTCCAATTAGAACCAAATGTGAAAAAATAATATAAAATAAAAAGAGACGAACAAAAAAATATTTCTTTTATAGCGTAAATAAGCATTTTATTGCTCTCATGTCAACGGAGGGTCTAATTGTAGTTTCATTAATCTTTTAAAAAGCACAGTTAGCTTAATAGGAGAGGTTTGCAATTTGAAATATTGTAATAAAAAACATGTGAAGACAAATGAAACACAAATGAAATATCGGTGTATTTGTTCGCTAACACAGTATTACAGTTTTGAAAACTTTTTTTTATAGAGTTTGAAATTTTTGTGTAATAAAACAAAGCAAAGCACATAAAAAGCGAATATCTCTCCCCACGGATTGAGTCTATATCGGCACCACCATAGAGGAAGCAGTTGGTGGTAGTGCGGCCTCTATTAAACTGAAAGCTTAGAAATGATGCCATTGGGAGTCATTTAAATTTAAAGAAATTATAACTAATTTTCTCTCATTTACTCTGAATGAGTGTTTAGTAGATTGAAAATTTCAAAACATTGCAAATTCGCAAATCTGAAACTTTGCGCATAAATACAACTTTGAGTTTATGTGAGAAAAACTTTTTTCTAACAAATCGAAAGTTTTTGATTTATTTGAATTTGAAAACGACAATCGAAGGAATTAATAAATAGTGAAATAATAGAGTGTTGGCTATGTTGTGGGTTAGGAGTAATACAATACAAATATTATGAAAAATTTCTGCTTTCCTAACATAAGCAGTGACTGACGTCTGCACAACGCATACGAATTCGATTCACCGGCAAATATGAAGTGAAAGTCAATTTGGATTCTATTCAATGCTATTGCGATCTCTTGTCAGTTGTCAATACGTAGTTTTTGATGTTATGGGAAAAATGGTTCAGTTTTTTGTTACACATCATAAGCAATAGAGCACTAGAAGAGTGACTTGTTTTTTATATAACCCATAACTGCGTAAGTATTATATTTGTAATAAGTTATTGAAGTAATAATATATTGGCTCACAAGCCAAGCCATACCATACCAGTGATGGAAGCGGTTGAGGCATTACAGTCAATACAGGCATTACAAGGCATATGCCATTGTGTCTAAACCATAATACTCTGCAATAAAAACTAAAGCAAATATATGGCCAACAGTAGCCGTAATCAAGTAAAGCGTTTCTGTTTGTAATGACTATTGCCTCGAATGACATCAACAGTTGGTCTGATTGTCACTATTTATTCGAAGACGTGAGAGAAAGCGGAGCGAGAATTAGGTTTGAAAGGGATTGCAAAGCATATATTGGCAAAGTTGCAAGTTAGAAGTTAGAAGTTAGTTGCACTACTGCACACCCGTCGCGCACATTACACATCAAACACTATTATTACCGGCGATGGCATTCCCACTCCTCATAGCTCTGATCCTTTCCCTCACTTTCGTTATAAGCGATTGACTCGAAAAGTGAAAAAGTTTTCATTTTTTCGGTTAATTTGTGCAATAGTCGAAAAATGTTTGATATGTGAGTCAATGGATTCAATAAGTAATTTGAGAAATGGTATACACTTTGCATGGATTGCATTAGCCGTAACTCACGCCACGAACCGCCAAAAACAAATCAAAAACTGTTGAGTTTGAAGACAAGAGTTCACAACTTGTTTAGAGTTGCGTAAAATTCCCTAAAGAGAGGGTTGTCTCGATTCAAAAGCTTTCAAATTTTGCATCAATTGCATGACAAACTCTGTCATACTTTTGTGTGCAAGCACATTTGTAACGCAAAAATAGCCAAAAATTTTACATTTCCTAAATTTAAGTAACCCATTCCCGGGAGAAAACTGCCTTTCCTCTGATTCTTCACCCTTAAATCCACTGCTCTTTTGCAAATCATTTAAATTTATAATAAACGAGTAAAACGAGTAATAAAATAAATTTCTTTCAATAATGTTTGAGTCAGTGGTGTATTGGAAACAACAAAATATAATGCATTTTCACTAATAATATTAAACGGATAACTGATTATTGGGTTTTCGGCACGAGTTCTGGTGCTCAGAATTACCGGATGCGTAATATTTAAATAGAGAATATTCACTACTTTTTACTTTTTAGTAGCATATCATAGTGAGGACAGGTTGAGGAGTTGGAGGAGAGGCAGATACAGAGGCACTGTAGCTGGAGATGGAGTTGGAGCACCCGCTGCTTTACTGCTTTCTCATCAGAGATACGAAATTAATTGTAAAACCGGGTCTTTTAAACTGCTTGTCATTTATTTTATGTCATTATAACTGCCATTATATGCAATTCAATGATTCATTTGAATTACTTTTTTTGAGTACTCGAACCCATTTGAAGATAAGTTGAGTCTTTGCCCACATTATAGCCTAAAGTAAAAGAGTTACCATTTTATTGGATCGGTTCCACTGGAGTTGGTTTTTGGAGATAAAGTATTTGCACTGTTTTGCATAAACCGTAATAGTGTTGAAATACTGACAAATGTGCAAAACGTCTATTTCAGAGATAAATTTCCGGATTTTAAAGTGAGATACCATTCGATAAGTTCGACAATAAATCAGATACAGAGTCACTACAAATCTAATATAATTTAAAGAGTGAAGAGTGTTATGTGTTATGTGTGCAGAGAATGGCCCGCATTTAGTCACTAATATTTGGATATTTGGACGGGTAGTGGCTTTTGCATAAAATTTTAAAAAAGTTTTGCGGACTTGTAATATATCTATTTAAATTTATATATATATATATATATATATATATATGGTATGCGCTCTATATGTGCTATACCAGTATATGCTATATATGGTATGCGCTCTATATGTGCTATACCAGTATATGCTCCACTCCACAACTCCACAGTTAGCAATGCCTGGTATGTCTACCAATCCATCTTCGAGTCGGAATATCGGGTGATGTAGTGATGCAAAACTGTTTGTAGAGTTGAATGTGTTAGCTCTGCCGGTTGTGCCGGTTGTGCCGGTTGTGTTGGTTATGTTGGATGTGTTGATGCGAACCATTTCATTAAAATGCAAACTAAACTAAACTTTATATATATTGAGCGCTCACTTACATCGCATTGTTCTCACATTCGCTAAAATGCTTTAGACATCGATTTTGCAATTTATATCAGACTTGCGATAAAAGCTTCAAAACTTACTCCACTTCTCATTATAAATTCCATACGAATTGCATTTGACTCGAGGGACTGATATGTGTGCTCCTTATATACTGTTCGGTTCCAAACACTGTTTTAAACAATTGTCAATTTTGGCCAAAATTAAATGTAATGCAACTTTCAATTTGTGGCATTACTTTAGGCACTCTTTAATCATAAAATTTTTCAAATCAGAGCTGTCTGTATAAGAAGAGCAGATATTCTTTAATCGTTTTGCTGACAAATAACTAGTTATACAAACAATAAATTGCAATAAATTTTAAGACTTAAGCTCTGATGAAGTTTGGCTGTAAGTAAGTAGAGAGTCAATGCGTTTACAATTTATTCAGTTTTGATATGAAGGCCTAAAAAATCTATCCGCTCTCCGGAGACCAGACTAGGCATACAATGCTGTTTCATGTGTAGAAAAAAAGGTTTTTACGATTTCGACAATAGGATTAACACACGAATAGCACAAAAGAATTGCTACTATAAGTGCTCGCCATTCAGAAACAATTGCATAAATAAAGACATGGCTTCAAAGGTCTGTCTGGCAAACACAACCCTCTAATCAAAATAACAATCACAACCCTCACAACCCTCACAATCCTCGCAACCCTCGCAACCATCACAACCCCTTCATATGATCCATCAAACAAAACCCATTTTGTTGCGGATCAGGACTGACCGCTGAATAACTCTTACAGACCGTGAATTGGTTTACGTATTGTCTCTAATCAATAATAGGCTAAAAATTCAATTATTGCACAAAAACTTATTGCTCTTCACAAACATTAAAATACTTCCGCAGAGTATGTATTGAAACCCACTGACCAGTAGAGGCAGTAGTAAACTATTCTATTCTATTATGGATTGTTATTAATTTAGGAATGATATACAACATAATAAATGTTAACTATAATGCTGTTATAGCTATAACATTGACGAAAATTTTATATAAAATATTCAGACTATGATTTACATATAAAATCTTTATGGAAATTGTTTATTATTAGCGGAAAAAGCATATATCAGTTCACATTAACCAAATTTTATTGTAACTTTGAATTGAAAACATGTTTATTTCATCCACTTTTTCCCAACGATTGTATTAAGGAAAAAAAACCTACCAATTAGATCATAAAAATATTTTATTTTTAAATTAAGATAAAGTAGTTTTATATTTAATCTTTGTTTATACTTATAGCTAAGTAATAGAGTATTTAATTAAATTTTTATACTTAAGTAATTGTCAAACTTTATGTTTAAAATTTTTTAATTATTACAGTAGTTATTTCTAAAAATTATTATTTAGATTAGTTAGAATTTATTGTCCAAATATTGGCTAAAATAAAAACATGTGTTTGAATATAGAAATTTAAATCTAATATTGGTTTCAGATACAAAGCAATTGATCCGATAAAACCAAAATCATGTCCAACAGAATTATTTGGTTCTTTAAGAAGATTGTGGCCATAAAAAACTTTAACCAAAATATGAATTCATGTGAAAATCATTTTCTCATTTCATTTTCAATAGAAATGAATAATATTTTTGTTGTAAAACATTATCCAAAAAAGATTAGTATAAGTAGTGGAAGACATGAATTATTGAAGAGATGAAAGATTAGATGTGAATAAAAAATAGAATAGAAAGTCGATATATAATGGTATAAATTGGAGGAATTGAAGCAAATCATAATCTATTGATCAGGTCTTGTGTTGGATGTGAATAGCGCTGACATATTGTCAAACAGAAAAGTTATTGTGATTTTGTGGTCACACGTTTGGATTGGAGTTGACTTATATCTATCGTTCATATTATATAAAATTTTATTTAACGAATAAAAAGCAAAAGTTTGACATTCAATGACATTCAGTGATGAAACAAATCAAATACTGTCTAATAGTGATGAATGGATAGCTATGGAGAGCTATGGAGAACTATGGAGAGTTGAGGACAATACCGCACATCTCCTCCCATTCGTCCATTAGTTGGTATTAGTTTAGCAGTTAGTCCGTCAGAACCTGATTGACACGCGACCGCTCACCCACTCACCCAACCCTCTATTTCTAACTTTTAATCATATAATTTACAGCATAACAGCAGAACATACTTTAGATATATTCGAAATTTACTGCATTCTAATCATCATAAGAACTGGCAGTCATTGGCAGTCATTGTCCACTTTATACGAACATTAGAATAATTTTTTATGTCTCGACGCCTCTCAGGACTACAAATCTATAACAATTGCTTATTGTAGTCGACTCGAGTCGAGCGCACGGCTACTCCACTAACCAAATACTACATTACAGTATACTGTACGTACCAGTGCTCAATGCCTGTGCCCAATGCCAATGCCATCGTTTTAATTGCAAATCAGAACAATAATCGCTATTTTATTGAACTTTTTTATTCGATTTATGCCATTATTTAACAAATTGTAAGAAACGATCACTTTTTCTGTCAAAAAAGTAGATATTTTTTGTCAAACATTTTATGGAAGACTGAATCACTAATCAAATGTAAATCAGAGAACTCAAACACTAAAGACCTAAAGACCTCATCTCTTGCCTTGCCTTCACTTCATACTGTTCTGCATCCCTGTGCCTCACTTTGACAGATACACTGATTCGCACTTCTTATTCCTCTTATTCCCTCTCTTTAAGTACAATAAAGTGTTCTTTCATTGTCTAAACATGTGTTCGATATGACTCAACCTATGAATAGATTCTATCAAATCATTGATATCTATCAGACATAGTATACGAAGACAGCAAAGAATGCAAACGAAGTACACATAAAAACATTTAATACTAGACTTACAGTATATACTGAATGGTTTGCATGTCTTGCATCGGAACGTTCGCAAAATCACATCAATTTCTGTGACATTTTAAAATATTTTGTTGAATTAGTTTTGTTGAAGTTATAGACAATTCAATCTATACGAGAGAGCGATTGAAAATTTTAAATCCGTTTCGGTTTAATTTCTCAAAGGAATAGAGGTTTTGACACAAGTTTTACTCATTTCATATCAATGGCACTGATACTGATGTGCAGTATAAAAGCAACGCAAAATAAAAGTTAGTCAGACACTTTTTTGAAAATTTTATATACAGTATAACAAAATTAGTTTTTGTAACAGTTCTTGAATTGAATAAAACATAAAATCAATTATAGACACAAAGAAAAAGAATATTAATAATTGAAGTGATATTTTATAGCGCTTTGAAATGCATTTAGTTTTTGATTATAAGTATTATTGAAGAAGAAAAACCAAAATTATTTGATTGCGTGATATTAAGCCAGAAAGTGAGACATCTATTATAGATGAGTATTGAACGAGATTTAACCTGAATTTAATTGTATTTTAATTCTAATGCTTTTTCCAGTTTTATAACATTATATAACACTTAAATTTTAAACTTATCTTATAATGAGTTATATTTTGTATCAAAAACTAAATGGATTTACAAATTGTAGTCATTGCGAACATTGGGTTATGTCAAACATGAGTTGAGTTGAGTTGAACTCATGGTTTCTGGTCTGACATCTGTTAGTAATAGTTATATAACTAAAAACATATACACCCCATCCCGCTTATAATAAACCCAATTATGACAAATAGCCGCTTATAAAAAACAAGGCCTGAGAGACAGATACGGAGTAATATTGATTAAGATATAATCGTATAAAACAAATTCCGGTTATAACAAACGGATCTGGTGAAATCAAATTGTTTGTTATAAGTGAGATTGACTGTATAATTTTAGGAGTGAAGGGGATGAAGCCGGAAAGAGAAAAATGAGAGAAAAGAGGGAGATAAGCAAGAAAAAGGGGACAGTTAAAATTAAATATTATTTGTTATAACTCTATTTGTTAAAATAAAATGATGTATTTAATATAATTATGATTTAATATAAGTTAGGTTTAGATAAATAATTTAATTTATCTCATTTATAAAAATACTTATTTACATAATTTTCATTTTTAGAATAAAAATATGAATTAATTTTTGTTTATAATTATAGTTAATTGTAACTTCGTAAACTCTTTTAAAAATAAAAATAAATGTAAACATCTCTGTAATCACCATCGTTAAAATTAACTTTATTATTAAAAACGTAATAAATCAAATATCCTTGATTATATCAGTATAAAAAATTTATTAATTATAAAACTTACGAATCTAATGTAAAACATTTTTCTTAAAATATTAGTTCGTTGGCGTAATGCATAAAACTTAGAGCAAATGTCAACTTTAACGCCAATTCTTTTATAACCCTATCTCTAAAATTTTAAAAATCATGCTTTTTATTTCAAAACACATTTTAATTTTTAAAAATTTAAATAGCTAAAATTTTTAAAATATATTTTTATAATAGATTCATAAAGAAATTTTATAGCTGAAATTAAAAATTTACAACGAAATAATCATGGAATTTAATTATTTAATCAACGAAATGATCATTTAATTTTTGCGTTTTAACCATAAAGTTAGTTTTGAGAATGGCTGTATATAATTAGGTTGTTATTGTCGTAAACTCCTATAATATATTTATTAATATTTACATTTTATAAATAAATAAAAATAAAATTTTTAATTTATTGGATTAATAATTTTACAGTCATGTTATAAATAGTTTATAAGTTTGTAGTTAGTAATAAGTTTATCTAGATAAAAATAGAGTTTGTAAATGTTGGGCACTAGATAGCAGAACTATTATCAAACAGATTTAGTAAATATTTCTTGTATTATATACAGTACAGTATATACAGTAGTAATATACTATTAAATACATTTATTTTTGATATTTTATTAAACAATATCTATTTAAATGATTCCAATGTTTAATGATTTAACAAAACCATCAAATTATATTAAAATAGTTGAAATAATTTATTTTATTTACAATTTTATTCAAATAATTTTTAGTAGAATTATATCTAATTATTAACTTCATTGCATTACCTATTATAATTAGTACTTTTAACAAGTTATATTTTTAAAATAATTGTACTCAAAATAAAGTGAATGTATCAATATTATTTGTTCTATTATATTTTTTATTATTAATTTTTTAAAATTTAAAATAAAAATAAAATAAATTCTAATTATAAAATGTTTAAGATTATAAAATATAAAAACTGAATTATATTTTAATAAATTTAGATAATTATTGTTATACTCAAAATAAATAGATATTTTAGATTTACAATTAAGTTAATGTATGCCCGTATTGGACATAAAACAAATATTAAAAAAATTTCTTAGATGTTAAACAGACATTTTAAACAATTTAATCTAATATATCAAATACTGTATAATCTAATATTTAATAAATAACTTAAAGCAAATTTATTCTACTAAAAAATATTAACTTTCTTAAATATTTGATTTATATTTAAAATATTTTAGACAAATATTTACTTAAATAATAGATTTTATTTATATCAAACCAAAAAAGTATTGTATAAAAATATTTTATAATGCAATAAATAATTTTTATCAACCTTAAAACTTTAAATATCGATTTAATCATATATTAAATACGACATAAATTTATGGCATTTTAAAGCAATTTAAAATTCTATTATTTGATGATAGCTAAGAGACTTTTATTTTGCCAACATTTCTCATTTATTCAATTTCACTTTTCAATTTATTATAGCTTTTCTTTTCATAATTTAAACAAGAATATTTTATTCTAAAATTAAGTTTAACATTGTAGAAAATTTTAACTGTGCAAAATAATATCTTTAAAATTAACATAGATTATTTGAAAGAGTTAGCTCAAAGAAATTTAAATTTAAACAAGTATATTTTTGCAAAGATAGATATATACTTGTATGTATATAAGAATAATACTGTACCTTAGGAGACAACTTGTAAATGCATTGCTAGAGTGACTCAATTATATATATGAATGCAATAAATTATGGAAAAGAATACAAAAAATAACTTAATTTAACAAAATAAAATTACCTCTAATTCCTTTTTTAACCGTTGTGTAAATGTTTAGTCATTAGAGAAAAGGATGTGTTATAATGATGTGTTAGTCATCTCAAACACAAGTTATTCAAATTAAAACTAATTACTTGTTAGAAGAAAGATGTCATTTGAAGATTCATAATGTAGTCAAAGGACTAAAGCACAAAAACAAATGCATAAATATATTGATTCAAGAAATATTCAACTCTACACTCTTGATTGACAAAATAAAATGGAATAAATCACAATAAAAAATAACCTTTCTATTAAAATGTTTAAATTTTTTGAAAAGTTGTTTATGATATTTTAGATATACTTTTACTTCAATAAAATTTAGCTTGTTTATTTCTGTTTGGAAATATAACATCTTTTACTTATAGTATGACATTACTGTACGAACAACAGAAAAAGTTAATCAAATTTAAGAAGAAAATCAAATAAATCCTAAAAATTAGCAGACATTACAACGAATGGTAAGGAATTGTAATGAAGTGACGGCTTATCCTCTCTTTATATAACTTATCGAACAAAATAACGAATATATTGTCAACAGATATATTATATACAAGACATTGGATTAAGTTTCAATCTTTTATTCATTACATATAATCAATATATATTTTTTGTTTTTATTTAAATTCTATTACAATTGTCAGTTAAAAATGATTAAATAAAGAACAAGTATAATTAGCGTTATTAAGCTTAGTAACGAACCATTTGAAAACAGTTACAATTATTTTGTTAAAAATAACTTTTGTTCATAAAGTACTGGTACATATGTGTTATATTTTGTAAGGCATTGTCAAATTACTCTAAAATTCTAAATATTATTTAATTAAAATTAAGTTTATAATTATAATCTGAATTAAAATAATGTTGTTTACTAAATTTTATAACTAATTGTATGTTTAGCAACTTTTTAAGCAATTTTATATAATAGTTGAATTAATTTTCATAAATTAATTAATATATTAATATATGTTTAAATTCATATAATTAAGCTATTTAAATTAGGAAAGCTTTAAACTTTTAATAATTTTAAAATTTTATAAAAATGTATCAATCAAAATTTTTAAACTCAAATAAATAATACTGTATTATAAAATTAAGTTTTAAAGAAAAATCAAACTAATTATGATTTTTTGTGAACTGTTTTTTGCTGAATAATATTTTAGGAATTAATTAATTGATACTATATTCATATAATTGTTAAAATATTGGAATTAATGCTTTACTAGAAATTAATTATTAAATTAAGCTTGAATCCATTGATATAAATATTGATAAATAAATATTTAATTGCACAAATATAAAAACACATTAACTACATTATCTGAAAACATCTAACAAACGTGTTTTCAGTTAATGTGTTTTCAAATTTGTATAAATTAATTAATGTTTTGAAAAAACAACACGTTGATCAAAATACCCTAGATAAAAACATAAATTCTCTATAAGTTTTAAGTTAACAAAAATTTTGTTTATTTATTAATTGTAAATTATTAAACAAAATAAAGCCAACAAATAATGCCATGCTCATTTTTATATTTAAAAATAAGTTCTGTTAAATTTTAAAATAATTCTAATTAATTATTGTATTTTATTAATGATAATAGCTTATTATTAATAAGTTATTATTAATCAAGTTAAATTAAAATATTAAAATTTAGTAAAACCTAATAATAATATTGTTTTCTAAAGTAATAACTTTACAAAAGAATTTAATTGTGGTTATTTTTATAGCTGTCACTCCATTTTTCCTAATTCCAAAATTTATAATTATATTTGTAAAAATATTTCATAAAATGTTTTGTTTTATATTAAATTCATTGCTTTATATAAATAAACTTATTCTTAGAATTTAGCCTATTTTTACATATCTATTTTTGCTTAATTTTGTACTTTTGGGTGAAGCACATTCTAAATGCATATAAGTTACGTTTAAAGAAACTAAACCGAAGATTTGGTGCCCTAAATCCTGTGGCCAAGCCTAAAATTTAACGGGAAACCCTTATCTATCCGGTTTATACCAAAGTTTTGGTCCATTTTTAGCAAAACCTTTTTTGAAACATAATTATTGGATATAATGTAAACTCAATTGATACTTTATTTTATATTTATCATAAATTTCGTTTAAGGGTTATAAACTGTTGTTTGTATACTTTAAAACTTAATGTAAACTTTTTATGAATTTTAAATAAAATTATTTTAAAAGTAATCAATTTGATTGAAAGTTATTCAAGTTTTACATGTTAAATAGAAATTGATATACAATTAAAAAGACAATTATTTAGTTTGTATTGTTAATATATTAATGTATTTAATAATAATTAATTAATTGTAAATTATTGTTACTTTTAAATTAACAAGTTTAAAATATTATGACTAACAATAAATTTATAACCAATAGTATCAAAATGGAAAATAGATACAACGTGCTAGAACAATTAAACTGATTACGTGATTACGGCAACTAAAAATGTCTGAAAAAAGCATTTATTTTAATTATTGCATATTGATTAAAGTTACTATTTTAATTAAATTAAAAATTAATAAATTTACAAACACATAGTAAATATTTTATAACATAAATATTATTATTTTTATGAAATTTGGTTTTTTTTCGTATACTGTATAATTAGAAATTAGGTTTTTTGAGACAAAAATTTTAGAATCTTTGGAAATTAGGAAAAATGGATTTGAACCAGTTTGATAGCAACTTTATCTTTGTTTACTTTAGATATATCTTTTCGATGTTATTGTTATTATAAGTTATCAACGAATCTACAGACTATTGCACAAAAATATATAGTTTTCCGACTCTCGACTCAATGGCTGTTAATCCCAAAGACTTTCTATAAATATTTATACTTGTCTTCGAAACAATTTGACATTTCACTCTCAATTAGTTGTTTAGTTTAACATTGGAATAATTTAATATTTAAATTTAGACAAACTTATAATATTTTTAAAAAATCAGCAACAAAAACTAATTGAGCATATTTAACATTTTTAAAAGTTTAAACATCATTAATAATTATTTTTAAGTTACAATCTGTTCCCTATAAATTTGAGTAAAACTAGTTATTTGATCTCTGCCTAACCCCCGCACCTAAATGGGTTGAATGTGGGCTAAATACAAAGATATGAAAGAAAACAAAACTACGATATTATGAAATATTATATTTTTGGTGCAAACAAACAAAGATATATCATATCATCAAATGTTTTGCTTTAATATAGACAGCGATCACATCATAAGCCAATGTTTTTGTTTGGTATTCATTCAATGGATGGATGGATAACTCAAATAAGTTATTGGATTCTATATTATCTTATTTTGATGTGATATTGCGGTCAATATAAGAACGAAATGATTGCAATCATAGCTTCAGAGCATTGAGTGTTTCCATTGCGAACGTGTCTACGCTATGGCTACACAAGTATACAATTGAATCATTTTATACGACATATAATAAAAGTTTTAAACACTTTAATATAAGTCACAGATGCGCAAGCTTATAAATTTTATTTTTAAATTATGATAAAATAAATAATATTTTTAAATTACAATTATTAAATAAAACTTTATTTGCCAAACTGATTTTACATGTTAATAAAAACATTTATTAAATTTAGAAATCAAAATCTTTATAAGAATTGAAAAGTATTTGTTTTATTGTTTTGCCCTATTGAGCAACTCTGTTCAAAATGTAAGCTTGTACAAAATAAGTCCCCAATTCTGATATGCTTAAAGCTTAAGAGCTATTGTGTTCTCTTAATAATTACATCACTAGTCGTTGTAATAAATAATTAAATACATAGAAAATCTGTACTTTTGTGTTCATCAGTGACTTTCAATAATAATCTTTTGTTGAGAATTAGATTTATAAACCAAGTAATCAGCAAGCTAATATTTTATACAAAATGTTTATGACAACAAATGTCATAATAAATACTTAAATAATAGATTAGTTTTAATTAATATAAAAAAAATTAAAATTAATTGTTATTAATTAGTTTTGAATTTAATACTAATTTGTAGTCAATTTTAATATGTTAACATTAGATTACAAATTTAAAAGCTGATTTTTTAAATATGATAAACATGAATAACATGATTTAAAATTGAGTTTAATTAAATATTAAATTTAATCATATGAGCAATTATAAATAAAAGCACAAGCTAAAATATTTCAAATCAAATGAATGTTTAGCAAATGTTAGACACACTTATTATATAAATAAATTTTATTCTATAAATAACTAATTTTATTGCTACAGGTATTTATGATTTAAACCTTAAACTGCAGATTTAGTTTTAAAAACATGATTCAAGTAAAATAAATATAATTTAAAAAATTAATCTGAAAACTAATTTAAGTTAGTTGAAGCAAATAGACGTAACTTTTATTTTGCAATTTTTGTTTCTATTAATAATTTATCTAAACATTTAGTACTGTTTATACAGTTCTTGATTTGATGTTTGATTGATGAATAAAAAAAGTGTTGACTTAAAAAATTCATTTTTATTTCGAAAAATATTTTTTAGAATAACTTTTGAAAAGTGAATGATTTACAACTTTTTAGCTTCTCAATTTTTTGTATTTTGCAATATTTTTAATTTATTAAAACATAAATTTAAATTTAGCAATAAATAATAATAAAGAATAAATAATCAACTTTTTACTTTAAAAAATTACATTATTATTTTATTATGTAAATTTAATATATTTTTTGCAATAAAATTCAATTGCTTGCTAAAATTATTACAAAATTTTGCACTTTAAAATGCTTAAGGGAGTTAAAATATATTTGACATAACTAAAAGAAAAATATTTTGGACAATATTTTGTCGATATTGATTTATCTACAGCTTATTTTTTAATTTACCAATTTTTTAGCTTATTAACTTTTAAAAATCATTTTTATTATCCAATTTATTGAGTATAAAAAATAATGCAATTACAAATATGTTTGAGTTACTCAAGTTACATTTGATATATTGACTATTAAAAATAAAAGCATTAAGTTAAAATCAAAAATAATAAAATCCTACATTTAGCTAAATACAAAGTATAAGTTTTATACTATTTCAAAATAATATTTTTTGAAAAATGTATTTTTCTTAATAAGTGTGAATCTGGTTTAGAAATGTTTTTTTCACATTAGTTTAGATAAGAGAATTAATCAACAGTTAAATTTTTTAATGTCATCACCTTTTGTTTACGCACTATTATAATTTAATTTGTTAAATAGCACACAAAAAAGATAAAAATTTAAATCGTATTTAATGTACTGGAAAAAACAAGCAATTTTAAATTAAAACTAGGTCTAATCTTCTAATTTTAAAATTATTGTAATTAATATAATAAACTGTTATTTTTTGTATTAAAAAATGTGTCATGCTGACACATTAAGGAAAACTGGAGAGTGTGCATATTTAAAAAATTAATAATTTATTACTTAAAAGCCCCAAGTTAAATATATCTCATTAAGTTAAATTACAAAATACAGATATTGTTTTAAAATATTTAAAAATATTAATTTTTCTAAACTTTACGCAACGAATAAATTTCTAACTAAATGTCAATAAAATATTTTTAGTATTTATTTAAAATTTTTTATATTTGTTATTTTATAGCAGGGTTTCATATTTCCGACCGATCTAGAGGAGCGGATTAAAGTGGGAATTTTTTGGAGATCAAAGGAGGAATTTTTAATTGCCCAAAAAACTATATAATTATGACGCAACTAGATTTAACTGGATTTAAAAAGAACTTTAACTAAATTTAGTTAAGTTAACTAAATTTAAGCTGGATTTAGCACCAATTTAAGGAGAATTTACTAATTTTAGCCAAAAACCCCCAAAAATTTACCAGCTGCCTTTGATACATTTTCGCAAACCAATACCAGGGGAATAAATTTTAATTTTTAAAATTAGGGGATTTTTGACTAATACCTCAACTGAAACTCTGGCGAATAACAAAATTTTAAAATATCACTAAACAACAAATACTGTATAGCTAAGATTATTTAAAAATAAAATCAAAACAAATGAGAATTTTAATGAACAAAAGTAGAATCATTGATTGGTTGAATATTTTTGTTTTTGATTTAAAATTTACTTATATTATGCAAATATTATTAAATAAAATGTGTATTCAATTTGCATTCAGAATATATTCAATACTTTGTAATACTATTCAATGATTTCATTTATTTTTTCAATGATTCGCTTTAAAAATGTAGAATTTGTTGAATGAATTCTTAGAATTTAGTTTAAAAGTTTTGTTTTAAAATATAAATTAAGAACAATTCTGTGAATGCAATTAAAGTCAAAGTCCTTTGCCATCATTTTTTGTCACTGTATTTGTATTTATGTGAACTTTAATACAGTATTAGACGCCTGACTCCGAACACATTTCACTTTTCCCGTCCCTATTACCAGATGTGAAACTGAATATAATTCTTATCGTTGTTTAAGTTAACAACTATTCTCTCTTTCATTCAAATGGGTTATGAATTTGTTTTAAAAATTCAATTAAATTCAATTCATTAGTTAATACCAGTGCTCATCGTTTCCGCTACGCATTCATCAAAATGTCACATATTTTTGCTAATGATTTAGAAAAATATTTGCTTGAGTTGAGCAACAGTTACTTACTGTAGGTTTTTGAGGTTTTTGTGCCAATTTATAAATAGCATTCGAGAGACATAGAAAGAGATAGAAATAGAAATAGAGATAAAGACAGAGACAGAGACAGAGACAGAGATGTATAGAGTACAGTAGAGTAGAGCTACATATAATGTATTGTAAAATGTAAGAAAGATAAATTTTGAAAAAGGGATTAACTAAATAGAAACTAAAACTAATTTTGTCGACTTTGACTGAGTATTATTAACCCATAAAAGAACTTTTGCTGTCCTTTGGCAACAACACATAAATAAGTGCAAGACAAAATGGCATTTTTTAAAATCCAATGTTTTCGGTTTAGATTTTTGTATTAAGTTTTGATCATTTATTAGTAATTCAACTAATTTTAGCTTAAGATATACATCTCTCAATATATATATAACAAATATATCGAACATATATTCAGTATTAGTCTGAAGAGAAACTTACATTTAAAGCACTTATTCAATACTTTTCTCGTTTTATTTACATAAACTTTCAAATATAGACTCAAATATTTTAGTCATAAAGAAATTGCTGACTTTTGCAGTCCTTGTCTTTCGCTTTTGTTTTTATGAAAAAATTCCCAAAAATCAGTGAAAACTACATAACAATTGAGCGCCGACTGCAATGCAATTTAATGCAATACTAAGTTTGTCTCAATTGAATCACAAGTATTGTAAGTTATGTTATGTAAAAACTGCATATTCTCTGTGCATTGATTTCTAGATTTTGATGTTTGAAGTAAATGTTGCCATAAATTCGTTACAAATTCTATTATTTTGCAAAACAAGAATTATGTGAAAAAACGAATTATTTCTTCCTTTTTATAAAAACAAAAGCAAAACTAAATGCGTGTTTAGAGACAAGTTTGCGTGAATTTATGTTTCATTTTTATTATATTAAAACTCTTACTGTTAGCGCAACAGTAATTGAGAAAAATTCTTAATGTTGTCTAAGATTATGTACAAAAAGTATACGAAATGTTTGTTTGATAGCACAGGATATTTATAATCGTCGAAATTGAATAGACTTTAAACATAAATCACTTAAAAATAATTTTTTATAAATTGTAACTAATATAAATTGGTCTAAATTTAATTAGGTTTTAATTCAACTAGCTTAATAACTCATCTTTAATTTCAAATAATTAAGTTTTGCTTTTTTTAATGCAAACCCAGACTTCTATTAACGCAATTTTATTCATACAAAATGTTTTGCTTGAATTTCATTGCAATTCTCTTCTCGTAAAAGGTTTTTAAGTTTAATTAAATGCTTTATATGAGAGATACGAATACTGATGAATAGAATAGGACTTTTTGTACTTCCAGTTCACTCAACCTATCAGTCAGTCTGTGCTAAACATAAAGATAGAAATAAAGAAAAATAAAAACAAAAATTAAATTAAATTAAACAACTCTTTAGAATTTATTTTACAATTTTATTCAATTTTATTTAAACTATTAATTATAATATTGACAAATATAACACAAATAGCTTTAAAGAAAAGGCAAAAATATAATAATAATTATTATTATTCTTTAGTTTAATTATGTTTTGTGGCATTCGATAGAATTGAATACTGTTTTGCATAATAGCTATCAATTAATTAATTAAAATCTTATAAATAATAATTTGTTTTGAAAGCTATAGTTTGCAGAACCGGCAATACGAGAGTATGACCAAGTCGTACAAGTCAAGTACCAAGGTAGTACCAAAATAGTACCAATGTAGATTACAAAAAAATAATATTAATCACAGCATTTATAGGGCTTTCTTAGTCTTAGTCTTAGTCTTTGGGGGTCTCTTTGGTGGCTTCGCATTGATCGGTTCGCCCTTCGGCGGAAGGGGTGGTTTGATTCGCGGGTCCTTTACTTTACCGCTCTTCACATCGTCATACATGTCTGCATATAGAAACTCATCCATGTCCACTCCAAACGGCTACAATACAACATGACAACATGACAACATGTCAACATATACTGGGCGGTGAGGGAGAGCTGTCGAATGTGAGTACAGCATATTCGCAGTGATTGTTCCGGTGGTTCTGATTGTTATGACTGTTAGTATGACTGTTATAATTGCTATGACTATTAACATGAGTTGAGGTTTGATTGGATTTGAGACAAACGTTGTATTGAGTGTTGCCATCACTGGTCAGCTGTAAGTCCGCGTAAACCACATTCCGTTCGTATATACTGTATATGTTAGGACCGGCGGTCTATTCGGGTGCCAAAGCAAAGCATTGGTTAGTTTGAAAGCTATGGTTAATCCAGAAATGGTAGCAATTAAGACCTGATTGGTATATCGGGCCGATTGGGTTCGGCGCAGTTCTCGGGTTATTTGAGCGATATTTTGATTGTATTGCGGAATATAAGCCGTATTAGCATTCAATAACATGCAGTTCTATCGCATACATCAAAAGCAGCAATTGATCAATAGTTGTGTCGGAAGGCAATTACTGAGAGGGCGACATAACATACCTTCCTCTGGAACGGCATGTTCTCATACATCTCTCGGTTGCCGAGATTGGGGTCGCATTCATTTCCGGGTAATTTTCGGGCGCCCACTGAATCAGCTTTTGTCATATCTATTGTTTGGGAACGACAGGAGACAATGAGACAGTGAGACAGTGGTTGGAGTAAAGGCATCAAAACAATAGTTATGATTGTTATCGCAATAATTAATAATTAAAATTCGCAAAAAAGGTCTTCTCAACTCACCCATCACTTTATCGCTTCGTTTGAATCTGGGATTCATTTCGACCTTTTTGTAAGTGATTACTGGAAGGGATGGGATAGCAGAGCAAAGCAAATGGCAATCAATAGTTATTTTGAATGAGAGTTAATATAGCAATAAGTTTGGAGAAAATATCAAATTGTGTATTGAGTGGTATTCTGTATTTTATGTTTGTTCAGAGCCATTAGAGGATTGGGTTTTGTGTAAAAGCATTAATACCTTGATTTGATGATAAATGACTGCTCAGTGATGAGGGGGTGGGAGAGCGGCTTCCATCTGGACTGCGTTCCATTAAAATAATTTAAGAAATGCAAATCAAGAGCTTATATACAGTATATATACAGTATATATATAGTTAGTATAGTTAGGCATAAATATTAAACAATAAGTTATTACATAATAGAGCTGTTTATAATGCATTCGCATTACTACTGCATTACTTTAGAGCACATATTAGAAGAGTTTACGGCTTTAGAAAAGTAGTTAGTTATTAAAGAAAGTGCATTAAACTTACTTTTCTCTTGTTTGCGAAACTTGATTCGATTCTACAAAGAAAAAGGTCAGCAAAACAGGACTCTTAAGCGACAAGACATGCAAAGCACGTATTCTAATGTTATATTGTTTGCAAACCTTGTTTTTTACGACGTCTTCTCATCAAACATATCAACACTAATAATATGACAATAAATGTGATTATTATCGCCGCTATTATTGTTGAAATCAAAATTATAGACTCGTCGCCCAATGGCGCCCAATCGGACACTACTATCGATTAGAAATTAATTATTCGATTAGTAGTCACTCAATGAACGCAATTCGTAATCTATTCTCAATTCGATTCTCTTTAACTGATTCTCAGTTCAATCAATGCATACCAATGGGTGCGGAGACATAAAGAGTGCAATTTGGGTCAGTTTCACCGATAGAGTTGGCCACCAGACAGGTCCAGGTGCCGAACAGACTCTCGTCGACTGAACTAATGCTAATTTTTGATTTGATTCCTTCGTAACGGACTATTTGATCAGTCATTGACTCGTTTAGCGATGAATTATTCAGAAACCAACTGAATGTGAGCTCATTGTTAGGGTTGGCTTCCGTCACCTCACATATCAACTCAATCTCCTGGTCGTTGTCGCTCCGACTCTCATACAGCTTACATGTCGGGGCGTCTGTACAGAGCAGAGCACAAGACATGAGTACATAAAAGTTAATCACGAAATAAAAAAACGAAGAAATCAAATGAATTTGTCATTCGATATGAAAAAGTATATAAAAGATAACACAAATATTGTTTGTCTACACAATAATCAAATACTGTATGAGATGTCAAAAGTTTCTTCAGAATAGGATAAAGAAATGGAAAGAGAAGTGAAGGAAAGGAGAGGTAGAATAGGAAGTTAGAGAGAGGGAAGGGAGAGAGAGATAACTTACAAAGAACGTTAATTAAAAGATCGATCCGGGCCTCTCCGTGCCGGTTGGCAGCAATACACGTGTAAGTGCCGGCTCTATCCCTATCAATGGTAGTATTGAGTGACAATAACGGTGTGTCAGCAATAACTCCAATAAATTTATCCGAATTAGAGGCCGAGAGCCAGCGATAAGAGGCAGTCGGCAGAGCATCGCTTTCACACATAATCTCCGGCGGAATGTCGTTCTCAATCACGTCAACACGTCTTGGTCTGAGTCGCAGATTCTCCGGTGGATCTGACAATCAAATCATATTATATCTGTTTTAAATTACGTCAAAGTTCTATTCAATAACTTATATAATAAGAGAATAAATGTTTAAAAAAATTTCTTATGTTTTAAAATCGATAATATCTATAGTAATGAAAAAGATTTATAAATTTTTATTTTCAAAACACATGTATAATAGAATAGAATAGAATACTCTGTTTTCATCGATAAAATATTTTCATTATTGAAGGAAGAGTTGGAGAAACAGAAGAAAAGATTATTTTAATTGCATTGTTCGCGAGTTAATAGAGCAGTCAGTGATAACTATTATATTTTTGGATCGAATGAATACCAGTTTTAAAGTCGATTTTTGTGGAAAAACTAATTTGCCTTAAGTTTTAGTCTGTCATTGAGTTGAAGTATTAGATGCAATGTTAGACAATATCGATTAGAATGGATGAGCACAAAGCCAAGTGCGGCTAATTCGCAAACTATGAGTTATGTCAACTTAAAATGGGTTAAACTCGCGTTAAACTAATGCATTCATATAACTACTACCAGTGCTAACGAGTTAGAAGTGAAAAGAGTAAAGACACTACTTTCCGACTTGGCACTACTTTCTTCACCCATTTATTGCGCGTTTCTGTTCTCTCAACACTTTTGCATTAAATAGTTATTCTAAATAAATAGATTTTATTTCAGTTTTTTTGCTGACAATTACATTAAAAAACACTAAGACTTGAATGTAGTGGTTGTGATGATTAATATTGTTCTGTTAAAACATTTTATATAAATTTTGGCTCACATTTGTAATCCCATAGCAATAGTGTTTAGTCAGTTTCGAGTATTCATAACAAGAAAACTGCAAAAATATAGCCAATATTGTATTAGATTGTATCGATATTTGAACAAAAATCAAAATTTTATTTATTGCTAATTTATGTTCAACTTAAGGAAAGCTTCAATTTTATTCGAATGTCGACGCTATCAAGTTTAGGTCAATTTTATACACATTGTATTCCGTCTCCACTGCAATCATATCGATTCCAGCGATTCCTTAATCTGATTCAAACTAAAGTTTTATTTATTTTATTCTCAGTTACTCTTTTAGTACAGTTTCTGATTCAATACAAATATGATTTATCGTATGATATCAGTGATAGCTTATCACACAATCACTGCATCCAAGTCTTGAATTGCAATTTATGTAAAGGATTTATGTATTTTATGTATATTTTTTACGAGGCTTCATATATTTTTAAACTTTTTAAAAAAATCCATTGAATAAGTTTAGAATTACAACTTAAAATTTATTTAGCCATAAATTTCATTATCAAATAACTCGAGACATTTCAGTATTAATAAAAGTCATTTTTCAATCGCTACAATTAAAACAAATTTTGAATAAAAAAAAGTTTAATCAATAAAAAAACCCATAGGTATAGGAGAATAGAAGCGAAATAAAAAACTCAACATTCATAAATAATTAAAAACTCAAATAGAATGTGTAGAATGTTTTCCTTTTGCAAAGCGTGCGAACATTAATCAGAACTAAAATAAAAACTTTTATTTCAGTCGCGCATCTGATGCGAGTATTTTTGGAAAGATGACTCAATTTTTGAAAAATAAATTTTTAATAAAAGTGATGACATTTTTGGAAATGATTGAAAGCTATATAAACAGAATCTAATACTGTATTAATGCATAGTTTCATCATTTATGAGCTATTCGTCTATTTTTCAATATTTCAATAATACATACATTCGACGAAGAATTTGGTTTCGGATTTGACTGAAGCGCCGACACTGTTATCACTGCTGACACACGAGTACTGGACATTACTGTCTCGATGGCGATCCAGTGGTGACAGAGCACTCATATTGAAGATAAGAGTTGATACGACACTAACAAAGCGGTTGAGCAGAAACTCTTGCGGATGTATAGAGTTTTTGATTTCATACAACTCAGACGAGTTTGAAATTAATTCATTGTTTTTATACCAATATATCTGACAAATAGGAAAGCATTCAACTCGACATGATACACTTATGGTGTCCAACCGCTCTTCCGACTCCCCGGCCACTCGATTCTCATTCACACCGATAGTGGGCGGTAGGGAATCAATCAATTGCGGCGCCGCTAGTGGTCTCACTTCGAAGACACCTTTCGGGCCAATTCCTACTTCGTTGGCAGCGGAACAGCTTATATTTCCGCCATTTGTCAGCTTTAAATCAGTTAAATAAAGAATCGGTTCTTTGGTTTGAAATGGAACTCCATCTGCACTCTCCCACTGGTATTCAATAGAAGTCGAAGGCTTTCCCGTATCGGAAACAATGCACTCAAGACTTAAATTCTGTCCTTTAATGGCATGAATGCCATTCAGTTGTCTAATTAAGGCCTGATTTGGAGGATAACTGACATCTATTTCAATAACATTACTAACTAGACTGGCACCGGCTTCTGATACGGCCAGACATGTATAGTTGCCGGTTAAGCTTCTGGTAATGCCTAACCATGTGATCTCCTTCTGAGAACTAGAGTCACCACTTAATTCACTGACCAGTTCTCCGCCGTTCTTCATCCACTTAACCGCCGATGCGTTCAAAGGGTTGCCATCAATAATGTCACAAATCATGCGGACATCGTCGCCCTCTTTGATCGTAAAGCCCTGTTCGGGGTTTGGGTAGATCTGCAAAGTGACTGTCGGAGGGAATAGAACATTGAGTTGTAAGGACTCTGCAGGCCTCCCGACCCCAATCTGATTGGCAACTGTGCAATAGTAAGCTCCGGAATCGTTGCGATTCGGGTTTAAAATTGTAAGTATTGGGTATCCGGAGAGAGAACTGATATAATGTTCGCTGTCGTTAAGAGCCAGGGGTTTGTCGTCTTTATACCATTCCGTCGCGTTCTCAATAAGTTCGGGTGGATTTGATGTGAAAGTACAGTAGATATTAACCATATCTGAGCTTTCATTCGCTATCAGACCGTTGTTCGGCTCCATTACAACAATTGGAGGATCTTTTGAAACAAACAAAACAATTGTATCAATAAATGCTAAGAACGAGAAAATAGTGAACAATACTGTAATACTGTAATACTCTGTGAAGCAGAGCCTCAGGCTTTAGGACTTACACTGAATTTTGAGTTCAATCGATTGTTTGATCGCTTGTTTCATCGCTATATTTATGGCCTGACATTCAATTGCATTCAAGTGATCAAAACGTGAGACTCGAAGCTCTAAATAAGATCGAGTGTTGAGTGTCGAGCCATCGCTGTTGGCTTCGACTTCAGTCTTCAATACCTTATCTATAATATGACTCCTATTGGAACAGACAATGAAGAAACGTATTTAGGATATAACAAGCCATACATCCGAACAATTGTCTGATCAGTCAATTACCCATTTTTCCAGACTATTTGTGTCTCGGGTTTACTCGAATATGCGATGCATTGCATTACAGCCACATCTCCTTCTTTGATCTGATCGCTCGGACCCACTATTTCTATAGCATTTGCGCCGACTTTTAATCAGAAATGAAATAAAGAAAAAACCAAAAACTTTTCGAATTAACTTCTTATCGATCGGAAAAAGTTTGGGTTAAATAAGATTAGAAGCTTTGGAGACAATTACCGCTCACATCAATCATAACGTGCGAATCCATTGAGTTATTCCTGATGGCCTCGTGTTGGACGTGACACTCATATCTGTTCTTCAGATCAGCTCTGGATAATTGTTTAGTTAATACGAGTGAAGTCATATTGTCTGCTTCGGCAACCGAAGAGTTTTTCACTTCAATTGTCTCAACCGTTCCTTTCGAGTCAATTGTTCTCCAACTGACAGTAGGCATAGGCTTACCCCCGATTACAATGCAGGCCAATCTGATCAGATCCCCCTCAACCCCTCCAATCTCACTGCCATTTTCGAGCGCAGAGTTCTTGTGCTCGATATAAGCTTTCGATGGTTTGGCTGCAAATGGAAGAGCAGTTGTGAGAGAGTTGTAAATTTGACAAAAACTCAATTCGTCTTAATTAAGTGACGACAACCAAAACAACTAAAAATACCGATTATTTCCAATCGAACGAATGTAAGCGATGGGCACTTCCCGGCAACATATGTTACATCGCACTAAAAACCGGCCAAAACAACAACTTTTTTATTGTCTTTCGAACAAATAGATGCCTATTATTAATGATTAGCTGAGATTCCAAACCTTATAAAGCGCTTCGTCTCCACTCTTCAACTGATTTATCGTCAGTTGTGCCTCATTTTTCGCCAATGAAAACCTGGCCCTTCCGGACAAGTCTCTCAACGGCTTCTCTACATTATCTGCAAATATGTAGATTCGGGACCAGCGGTCGTCGCGTTCTAGTTTGGTCCAGGTCAAAAAGTACACCTCGCCACAATTGTCCTGGTCAATATGGCACGGCAGTGGGGCTGACTGGCCGGCTATACCTTTCACAATAACTGGTTCATCAGCTAAAAAATTGCAGTAAACAAAATGAATGGATTGTTTGGACTGTTTGAACGGTTAGAATTGGGATTGGGATTGTTAGGCCGTTAGTCTGTCAGCTGCAAGAAAGTGCCAAAATGACAGCTATGAAGGCATTGACGGCCAGTGCGAGTGAATGGTTATGTTTGTGCTTTATTGTTATGTTTGTATTGTAAGCACATATACCACATATATACTAAGCAAGCATAGTGTATACGATTGCATATACTGTACAAACTGTAGTGAGTAGTGACTGTATGTGTTATATATTAGCAATTTTTCTAAACCGAATGCGTATTGCAATAAATCTTAAAGGCATTAATGCAATGCTATTAATCGCAGATGCGGTGCTCTATGCGGTGCTCTGAGAGACAGTCTATGCCTCTTATGATATAAATGTGAGGCTTAATAGTGATCTATTGGAACAAAAATGTGAGCAAAGCTTCACTTATTCAGAAGCGCTTGAATTCCGAAACACCGCAATCGGACCAAACTCTGCAGTAAATGTGTTTTGTTGTGGTTTCTGGAGGTCTGAACACAAAACCGATTCTCTATTTCTATTTTCTTAGTCTCTGTTCAACGCATCGCTGATCAGAGATAAAGACTTTGCGGTTACTATTCATTAGATAGCGTTTCCTCTCAAAGGATATATGCATCAGAAGATGCAGTGGTTCGCCAGCAAAACAATTGCAGTCCTAACAGCCCTAACCCACACAACCTACACAGCCATCACAGCCAACACCACTTAGGGCACCGATAGCACCAACAGTGCTCGAGCAACGCTCCAGCCCAGAGGAAATAGAGATAATGTCGGTTATAAACACTTGACCTCTGCATACCCTCTCCGATCATTTATTGCTTTATGATTTTTCATCAGATATACAGATATACGCCTTTCCATAAACAAAACTACGTATAATATAAAACAATTGCATTGCATAACAAGTCTCGTCACGTTCTCTCATATCTTACTATAATCTGCATTCATGTCTTCGGCAATTGTAGACAAATATTGACGTTAGGCTATGCTATGTCTTTGCTTTTCTCCTGCCTCTCTTGCCTCTCCTGCCTGTGCTTGACTTTATTTTGCTCAAACCTCAAACCCAGTTATAATTTATAACTCTCTTTCTCTCTCTCTCTCTCTCATCTCATCTCAAGTTTATATAGACCTCTGCGGAACAATAGATCAAACGAATGGAATACATTTCACCACTGGTTGTGTTGGCTCTGTGGCTCAGCTCTGGCTCTCGTGTGCTAGCTCTGGCTCAGTTCCTGTGTACGTCTAAGCAAGCCCTTTTCGTGTCCAATTCCAAATTCATGCATATTTAATAAAACACTTCATTTTTACTGTTGAGAACATTGCGAACATTGCAAACATTGCGAACATAGCAAACATTGAGAAGAGTATAATCTGGTTTTGCTTTGTCTTCAAACAATAAATAGTCTTTTATAAGACATAGCGATCTTAATGTTAATGGCGTAGAGAGTGGAGAGTTTCATGTGATGTGTGCTGAGAGCACCTGATTTACTGTCTGTACATTTATTTTATATTTACGAGACTTAGTCAGTGACTAAGCCTCCTCTCCCTCTGGCACTCATAAACATCACCACTAACTCTACTGTAGAGCAAGACTTGGCTTAATTAAGGGAAGCGTGCAATTAGACAATCCTATTGTCATGTCTTATGTTGTGTTGTACTGAAGAGCACACTATTGCCGCACTCTATGACTACATTGTTCGCACATACAGTACAGTATAGTCACTGTAGTCTCAACTCACGTCAGATTCGTTTTATTGATCTCTTGGTTGGATAAGTAGTCCCAAAGCAAACATTAAGCGACCCTTTCCTCCTGTTGACCCCTAATTAGCGTTTCCAACATTATTTAGTTGGACATAACACACAACTCTGTTTCTCTCATTCCTCTCTTTCCTCCCAATTCTCTGCCATTCCTCCCCCACTCCTCCGCATTCAACAACAATTCGTTTTCTATCGCATGCGAAGAGTTCAACAAATTTTCTAAAACGAAGTTTCAGTGTTCGCTCTTTTCTTGCTTTAATCGGTTATCAATAATTCATCATTAAAGGGGGCACTAGAGGGGTACTGGAGAGAGATATGAGAGGGCGGGAGGGAAGAAGAGAGCGCACCATAAAAAACTAGTGCATTGTCTGGATTAACGCCAACCAAAGAATGCGTAGCTTTGATGGCATATATTGGTTCAGAAACTGAATGTCATTTTCAACTGCACTTACATTTCATCGAATGCAGTCTCAGTCTCACCTAAGTTGGGAAGAGTTGGGAATACATGCAATCGAGTCAATGTATATGAGTTAATGGCAATGAGGAAAAGGCAGTCATTGCCAACATAACGCTCACACAGGGCTTAAATCCAAACTTTTTTTAAAGTGGCAATTGAAGTAATCATCTGATAGAACGCCTCCGCACTAAACAACAAATTGAGCTCACCTGCTGATTCCTCCAGTTCCAATCCCAGGACTAGTGATTTGGTCGCTCCGATACAAACTATCAAAAAAATTTGGCCAAACATTGACTTCGAAGAAAAAACTGACAAATTTTTGCCAAAAAAGCACAGAATGTAAAAAATCACATAATTATAAAATTAATTTTTGACTCATTTAGAGTGACTATCACTGAGAAGTATATGCACTGAAAACATGACGAACAGAGCCAACAGTGCTCTACATATGATATGACGATACAAATGAGTTTAAGAAGCACTAAGTCTTATGATAAACGAATTGTGTGTTTCTTCAATCATCTGCTGCAGTGCTGGAGTCGAACAGAAAATCTTTTGAGTGAATACACAGAATCTGAACCTTATTTCGGTTTAGCGCACATCGTATACACTGGCATTGCATAGAGAATAGCAAGAGAGTCTCTACAGCACAGGCAGCACACGCACCAACACGTACGACAGGGCATGTGCGGGTTTAGTGCTACTGAAAGCAGAATACAGTATACAGTAATACAGTGTAAGTGATATTTAGCTGAGATTTGGCCTTAAGCTAAATCACAAGTAATCATAAGTTTCCGGTCAGACTTGCATAAGACTTAAGACAAACGAACTCTTGTTGTAGTCGTACTCCCCGTCAGAGCACGAACTCCGCAATTAATGTTAAGTCTCTTTTGAAAGCACTGTCACTGAACTAACTACTGAGCGAAGGGCTACTCCACTCACAGCACAGCACTTGAAAGTAACATCTTTTGGGAGAGAGAGGCGGCAGGAAATAATGGGGGGTTTGAGTGGGACTACTCTAGACTAGCACTGCTCGCTCTGAGGGGAAGGCAAGACATGAACTACGACTTTGCATAACAAAAAATGAATGATGTTTTGCCAACTGTATCACTGCATCAACCAATCAGACGAGTGCTGGTGTTCGGCCAACAGAGCCAACATCTGGTTGTTCATCTGATGGGCTCTGCCAACGCTTGCCGTCGCATCAGATCCTCGTGCAGTCATCATCATCAACACCGACTTCATCATCAGTTCAGTTCTGGTGATTCGACTTTCGCTCCACTAATACAGTATTGCATTCACTACTTACTACTCACTTCATAATCAACTCATTTAGAGAAGTGAGTCAGAGAGAGAGAGAGCAGGAGAGAGAGCAGGAGAGAGAGCGAAAGTGAGTGAGAGAGTAAGTGAGAGAGTGAGTGAGTCCAAGCAGAAGCAAAGCACCGAAAGCTTGAAAAGCTGTGTCTCTCCTCAATAAAGCGCGTTATGTATTAGCACTTCATATGAGTTGGTTATTGTAAATAGAAGACACCGAATGAAAATTGGCTCCAATTCATGTGCTCTGAAGCCAACTCTTATGCTCTTTCTATCCGTTTACATTGCAAAGCTCTGGCTCATGAAGTGAAGTGAAGATATTAACTGAGTCACAGACTAACCAAATCTACCAGACCTAGCAATGCTTCGAAATGCCAGTTCCTATCGACGTATTTCTCTTTCGCCACAATAAGGAATAGAAGAAATAGAAGAAACTGTGTGTTTGAACAAAAACTGAGTGCAACTACCAGTGCTATACTTGTTATTCGATGAGAATGTGGATAAAGACATTTTCGGTCAACTTATTGATTCTGGTCTACTGCTCGCCATTGTTTAGAGGTAAGGGTTGGCCACTATTCCAACAATAAGACAATATCTGATTCCCAACTCTCGGCTGTACTAACTATTGAGTCAATGCTCTTTAACTATTGCTCTCTTTCTCATAAAATTATTCACTTTTGCTTTGAATCACAACATTATAACTACTGGTGTCCAACACTTGTGTTCTGTTTCGATGACTTTTGGCTTTCGATGTGCTTTCGCATCATTTAATTGCATTGCAGTCAGAGTTGGCCCAAATTAGTCGCTATCCTCCGACTGCATGAATCTCTGAGTGGGTCTCTCTCTCTCTCTCTCTCTCTCTCTCTCTCTCTCTCTCTCTCTCTCTCACTCGCTCGCTCGCTCGCTCGCTCGCTCGCTCGCTCGCTCGCTCGCTCGCTCTTCCTTCCTCCCTCTCCCCTCTCCTTCTCCCTCTCCTTCACTCCCTGTGCGCCTATGTGTGAAGAGAGGAATTGACGAAAACTGCTATTTTTACTATTTTTAATGGCACTGAGTCTGCAATATGTTCTGTTGTTCTGTTCGTTCTTTGGCTACATTCTTGGTATATGAGAATGAGTTCACTATTTATACTTTGGTTTATGTCTTAAGACATAACGATTACAGTTAACTGAATTCACACTCACATAATAACATAAAATAAGAACATTTTGTTTCTCGACTAATGCGTTCACAAAAAATCATAAAAATAAAAATATATATAAAAAATACTAAAACACTTGAGTAGAGGAAAGAGTAGAAAAGTTGTTATTTCTTGCAATCAAATGCATTCGATTGGTTCGACTAATATTGAGTACCAATTGAAAGTAAAAAAAATAAAATAATATTTCTAATGAATTGCGAACAACAATCGAAAACTAGTGGCAACTGTTAAGCGAGAACTGGAAGAGCACCTAATTATGGTCAGTAGTGTTTTGGCAGTTTGTGCTGGCGCTTAGCTCCGGGCGAATCGATTGAATTTTGCTTTCACTCGATTACCACCTGTTGTCGAAAAAACACTTTTCACTCGATTTCAGTTTTCTTTTATTACATTTGATTTAAAATATGTCAAAAATTTTTACTGAAATAGCTTTTAAAAACTCTATTAACAGACATATCGGTGGAATGTGTGCGAATAACCGGCATGAGCCAGGTTCAATTTATAGAGAGCGGTTCGCCTGGAAGTGTCATATTGGACTGTCAGTTCGAAATGGATGAGTCAATGGACAAGATGCTGGTGCTTAAATGGTAGGCCTGACCGAGCGCGGCATACAATATAGCTATAGCTGTATAGCTGTATAGCTGTATAGCAATCAATAATTGACAATATTATAACTTTGATTCTATCATATATCATTTACTCAATGCTATATGCAATGTGTTTGTGTTGGCCAGGTACCATAAGGGTGACCCCGTCTCTATTTATCAATGGATAATATCAAAGGAAAGCAGAAAATATTCGGATAAAATCGAGCCGTTTGTGGACAAGAATTACTCAATTGATGACAAATTAACCCGATTTCGAGCCATTCGTCTCATAAGCCCTCCAATGAGTTTGAGTGGAGAATACGAATGCAGTGTTCAGTCTCTCGAAAGCCATGACATGAAGACCACTGAACTCATAGTTTATGGTATAAAATGAAAAATAATTATTTAATAAATTATGAATTTATGCAAATTTGTGCCCAAATGTGGCGCACATTAGGAGAACAAAGAAGTGAATATCAAATAAAAAATTTTAAACGACTGCTTGACTTGAGTGCATAAATCCCGAAAATATTTGTTTAGTTGACAAAAGTATTTACATTTCAAACCACAAATTCTCTCAGATATCGATTTTATTAGAAATCCAAATATGAATAGAGAAGCCATCGGCGGATAAGAGATATTTTCATAGAATAGAGAGAAGTGACGGCTCAAGGATTGAAATTTTTTCCTACAAATTTAGTTATGAATACTTCAATACTTCAATGGCTCACATCTCACATATGTTAGCGCAAAGTTGAAGTTGAGCTCAATTTTTCAAATTTGTTTTATAAATTAATTTAAATAATTAAATTAAAATTTTAGTTAAAGTTTCTAGTTTAAAGTCTCAACAGACTTCTGCTCTTAAATTGCTAGCAAGAGTAAATAAATTTTTTAAAATACCAATTTTTTGTGTAAATTTTAAAATTAATATTAACCCCGACTGAATTTAGTTTTACATTTAATTATATGTTTATTTCAGATAATTTATTTATTTTAAAATTATTAGTCTTTTTATAAATAAATAAAAATTGTTAAAAGAAAAAATTTAAGACTAAAGCAGATAGCCGATTAAAAACTCTCGTTTCAATTTTCGAACAAATCTCCAATGTATTAATTAAGTAGAAAGTTGTTTAAAGTTTAATATCTGAGATTTGAAAGTAATTTTTTTTAATATAAAAAAGAATTTAATTGAAATAAATGTTCAGTTCCAGCAAGGACGTTTACAATGAACCCATTGAAAGTAGAGAATGGAATAATAAATATAACTTGTTTGGCAACTGGACTCTATCCCGAACCCAAGCTATCGCTATTTCGAATAACACAATCAAATGAGTCGAACAATAATATAAATGCAATTGAAGTGAAAGACAAGTCAACGGCAGCCGTGAGTCGGGAGTCGTCCGGCCATTACACCATTACATTAACGGCACAGATATATGAGGACTCGTACTCAGCCGAAGACGTCGTCGATCATTACGAATGTAGACTTATATTAGAGAAAACCGATTATATTGAGACTCGGAATCTCGCCTTACAGTCAGGTATGAGAGTCTGTGAGACAGAGAGTGAGAGACGAACTGAGAGTTTAATAACGAAACGATCAAAATATGCAAAACTGCAAAAGTCAGTCAATCGGGAAGGATATGAATTCGTATGAATTTCTATGAGTTTCTAATATCAAAACTGATGCCAGAGTTCGATCGAATAACTCATGACAGACAGAACTGCAATATTTGCGAACTCCCCTTTTGGCCTCCCCCTCCCTGAGCTTCAGAGCTGAGAAGAGCTGGAGTACAAACAACGCGTGTGTTGTAAAGCAATGCATATTTTCCACCGATTCTCCGGCAGATCCTCTCAGAACTGATAGAAAAAACTTTCTTAACTCCGGGCTCTGCATAGAATGGCTTTTTTGCAATTTTATCGTTAGCTTTATCGGCAATTTTCGATTCCATAGCGGAAATATGGCATTCTATGCCTCTCTGTGCACAGTTCCAGTGCATGAGCGCCAGTAGAGAGCAGAGGAACGGTTAGCCACTAGTCACTAGTCTCTATCCTAAGACTGGTTCAACGTATGCCGAACACAATCCGCTATTCAGTATTGGGTCGAATGTTTGGCCTCAGATCTTGTTATTACTATTATTATAGAGATATAACTTAATATAAGAAATGCTATTCACGAGTCTATGCGTTAAATGTAAAGAACATAACATTGAGTAATAGTAGAGTAGAGTCTAAGCAGTTATGCAGTACTGATGCGAGTAATGCAAGTTTTATGCGATAGGAAATTAAAGTATTCTTTTATTCTTTAAACATCTTAAAGCGAAACCATATAATAGGGAATCGAAATGGCTTTCGAAGCCATCCTCTGCAGTAAGAACAAAGATCATGAGATCACTGCAAACGCCCACAAATCATATTTGTCTCGTTATATACAAAGCGTATAATTTTAAATACAATTTATATAATGGCTGTTATGGCAGTCCCCGAATTGATCGGATCGACAATCAGCTCATTAAAAACAAAAGGCATTCTTCGGCTCAAACTTTATTTGTCATTCAAAGACATAAACAAAGGTTCTTCCAATCGGCTTAAAACTATTTGCACCGGATTATTACAATAGGTTTTGTACACAAGTCAGTAGTCGTAGTCATAGTCGTAGTGAACAGCACTCTTTCTACAGTATTGCTGCTGTATATGTGAGCTCTCGATAGTCTCAGCTATTTGTTTAAGACTTATTTGTAAGCATTTCGCGAAAAGCCAAAACTGAAATAGGAGTTAAGGCGTGAGAAAATTGTACGACAAATGCATAACTGAATCACATAAAGTGCAGTTCGGCTCAGTGTGTACTGTATGTACAGTATATACAGTATATACGTATATGCTTATGTGTGTGTGTGTGTGTGTGCGGATGTGTGCAATGTGTCTGTGCCGATCGGGCCAGAAGTGCAGTGGAGAATGCATACAAATGCGAATAAAGACAAATACTGTATATACCAAATATACCATACATTAAGTCATACAATGCATCACATATTTATAGTGAGCCCATATTCTGCCCATACATTTAACTCAAACACCATATACTGTATATTGTATATAGACATACAGTATGCCATACATAGACATTATTTTAGAAACTTTTCGAAGCGATGGTTGTGTCGGTCCTTCTCCTTCTCCAACTCAATACTGTATTTGCATTTTGTAACACAAGTTCATCGAAGCGTCGCTTCGTTTTGCTTGGCTTAGCGTTTTGAAAAGTCACCCAACAATGGATTGTTCTCAACAACACTTTATATTTTAGAGCCCATACAGAGTGGGTACTGTATATACTGTATACTGGCCTGAAAGTGAATCCCTTAGAAATTGTTCAAAACTTTATTTCAAGTTTCCGTATGTTTGAAGAGTACTTAGAAAAGTTTATATCATAATTGTTGGCAAAATTTTTTATTTAACTTATACCTCAAACCAGAATATCGATATGAATATAAATATTTGCAGAAATATATTTTCAAAATAATAAGAGCTTTTCAACTGAATAAAAAGTAATTCTTTATTTATATTTATTTTTTCACTGTTGAAGTGGAATAAAAGAAAAAAATTTTATTTATGAAAATACTGTACATTATGTCATAAATTCCAAAATATTAAACATTTTTTGTTTTGTTTGTTGTTAAGAGTGGAGCAAAAGCTAAGCGAAATGCAATTCATGTTTGAAATTTATAAACACTAAACACTTGATTCAATTTAATTGATAGGTTGGCACACAAGACCGCATTCGCACAATTCGTCTCCAGCTATATGTAAGCAGAACTTTACTCTTAATAAATAAATATAAATATAATTTAGAGTATATGCAAAACAACACTATTTTATTTGATACAATAATTCAAACTAAATATCTTTCACTCAAATATCGTAACGTTTCTCATCAAAAGTTTATCATTTTTATAGAAATTCTTCTCCTTTTATATGCCTCTCATTCTATTTCATAGACTGTAATAAACTTTATGCTATATTCCGTTCATTTTGCTCCGTTCCTACAGTCGATTCTCTAATCATTTTGAACTCTCAAACTCTCACATAAATTGAAAGAATCGATTCGAAAGTCAAGATTTATTTTACATAAACTAATAATATTTTAGTGCAAAGGCTTTATTAACTCATCTTTTCTGCCGAATAAATATTTATTTATTATAGCGTTCACTCAGTTTAATAGAACAGAGAGAACAGAATGTATGATAGACTGCATTGACTCGATTGCTAACTCATTAATTAATTCTTGTTCACTACGACCATCAGCACCGGCACCAACAATTGCAATGGCACTGGTATTCGCGTTTCTCCCTCTTCTGGCAGTCATCGACATTATCAGCACTAATATCGTATAAAAGAAGAGTCGAAACACGAGTTTGAGTCGAGTTTTAATTTAATGTAGTTTTTGCATAAATGTAATGAAAGAGCAGAGCAGAGCAGTGCTATTGTTGTTAAGTTGACTACAGAATAACACGACGTCTAAACTGATGTCGACAACAATCAAAGACATCTCCTGCGGTGTGTAAAGTGTGCCATTTTATATAAGCCAAACAATTCTTGCAAACATTTCTAGTCTTTTGTACGGATCGGCAAAATTGCAAAACGAAAAACATTTTTGAAAAAAGCATAAGTGAAAGCGAACTATTGGTATCATTGCTTCCATTGGTTCCCATTCTAGTGATTCTGGTGATCATCATTTGGAATACAACTGAATACTAATATAACAATTGATTCATACGTAGTGTACAGTATAAATGATATAAATTTAAGTTATTTATACAATAAAATATATATCTATATAGCGATAAAAATCAGTTTTCCTTTATTTTAAATCTAAAAGACTCTTATATTGTCTGCACTGCTATCGCGTGCAAAGAGTGTCTTCGAGTCATTACGTGTCCCGAATCGCCAAATGCACTCTTTTGTCTTACTTTTCCTATTTGAAGGTAAGTTCACTTCTTTCCCATTCGAACCACTTCTCCATCTCCTCTCCCTCTTTGACTCCCGCGCTCTCTTCCAGCTCTCCGACTCTCCCATCCCTCCCCTCCCAACTGCTGCTATATCTAAACGAATACGTGCTGTGAATGTACAGACTCTACAGTCATTATATACGGTCTCAGATACAGCAGCGCTAAAGATATTTCCTCTCATTATTCATTAAATGAGAATTTCAGCGCAACATAACATAACATACATAATAGGCTCTACTCTAGTCTAGTCTACCGCTAGTTATACAGTAGTGGAGGCAAAGGCAAAGGCAAAGGCAAAGGAGAAGGAGAGGCAGAAAAGAACGAGAAAGAGTGGGCAGAACTGGATGCCTCCCCTCTTATAATAGAATAATGCAGTTATACGAGTGATAGAAGCCTTACATCAAAAGTCATATAAAATAAATGAAGTGACTGTACAGAGTGTACATAATATTCGGAAATATAAGTTATTATTACCTGAGCGTTGGGTGGGGTGTATATGTGCTCTCTCAGCATCACTTCCCTCTCTATTAATAACTAATGTTTTGAATCAAACTTTTAATCAGTTTATACATCGGTTCCTATTCGATAGACTTTTTCTTTTCCTCAATACTACAGACAATAGCGAAGCCCTTACACAGTCTTGAAATACCGGTGCTTCGGGCGCTCGAGTGTCATATTTTATATGAAATATCATCTGTTATTATCAATAAAAGAACAAAACAACCAAAAACTTATCCAAAAAAACCAATGAAATTATTTTTCTCCTATTCTAGCGATTGGCGAAATCATTTTTGCCGTTCGGCTCAATATTAGTGTTCCTCCAGAAGTGCTCTTCAAATCAAACGCAACTTTTTTATGTCCGAAAATAATACTTTTATTAATAATATCGTTATAGTTATAGATATAATATACTCTATATTTGCAATACTTTAGGTAATTATAACATGGAATCCGAAAGACTTTATTCACTCAAGTGGTATAAGAGGATCAATGAAAGAGATGCAGAATTCTTCAGTTATAGTAATTGTCAATAATATTCTATTGTTTCCATTCTTTCTACTCTTTTTCATCAATTCTTTATTCTCTTTCTTTTCAATGAATTTCTTAAAAATATTTTTATTAAACTTTTTTATCTCCTGAAGAGCATTAAAGTAATTTAGTTTTAAATATTATAGCAAAGTATATACATATCGTAAAATCAATTCCAAACTCAGCAGTCTTTCGATACAAAAGAATTAAATTGAAAAAATAAATTATTCTATTTGCTCGATAAAATATTTGCTAAAATTTTGATTAATCGAATTTTAAAGTTATTGTGTAATACAATACGAATATAACGAAAAACGAGATTATGTCTGACATGTGAGGGGGGAAACGACAATAAATTATTTAATTTCATAAACGCATAGTTAGGACCTAAACAATGGTCATATAATGAGTGAATGTAATAAAAATATACCCCTAATAAGCTCTACTCCACCCAAAAAAATGACATTCAATACATTATTCCAAACTATATTCTATTACATTTTTAACTGACTCTAGCTGTTATGCCTTTCCTTACAGCAATTCCCAATAGAGTAGGGCTTCAATTAATTGAATGGTAGTCATAGCAGAAGCCTTTCAATCAAATGATAGGTCACCGGAAGTATAAAATACGAATACATCTAATAATAGTTTTGGTATTTAAACAAAATTTCGATTCAATTTTTTAATCAAATAACTATTTTATTCAAAAACAAATATCAATATTTATTTTGAATTGAGATCAAATATTTGAATTGAAAACAGAATTTTATTCAATTTAAAAAAAATCAGAATGTTCAACATACAAATATTTTTAATTCACTTTAATTTTTTTCTTATTAAATGCATAAATGCGTTAATAATAAGTAAAGACTCAAAAAAGTATTTGAGAAAATTGCATAAAATTGTTTCGCTAGATTAGATTTTTAAGAAATTAAACTAATAATAAGCACTAAATTCAGGCTTTAATTATATGATCATATATCAAACAAAATAAATGTTTAGGTAAAATTTTTAATAGATTATTTAAACATATTAAATAGCTTGCCAAAATAAAAAATGAAACTCAGTTAAAAATTTTAAAATATTAATCTAATAATTTTTGCATATTTATTAAATGATAAAAATATTAACCAAGTGAGAAATTAAATTTTAAAATTTATTCATTATTTTTCTAAAAATTTCGAATTCAATTTGGTTTTTCTTAACCAAATAAAATGTTTTATTAAACATATTCTGTATTTTAAGCGCAATATTCGGCAGAATATAGACAAATAAAAAGGAAATCACAACAGAATAGACGAATAGAGGAGAGCATTGACTTCACACAGATATCCGAACAATTCAAATGCAAATTCAATGTTTATTTAAGCAAATTTTGAATAAAAAGTTGAAAATAGTTTTAAAATTTTTTGGTCTTCGATAGCATTGAATAACAATCTAATGAATAAATAATTTTCAATAGATTAGAAACACAGACTACAAACAGATGAGAATTAATAGTTTGAGTTTTAAGCGCTAATTAGGACTGAGATTAACGGCAAGCAGTTGTTAAGTCAGTTCATGAATTTTTAAGTACTCTTTATTTAAAATAGTTTTGAGTTAATTAAGTGGAAAACGCGATTTTACAGATAATTTTAATTAAGGTTTTAAAGTCAAATAATTTGTAGAAAACTTTTAGCTGAGTTAGGCAAAAATAGTTTTGTATTAATGCGTTCGGACTTAGAGCCTAAAACAAACTATTTATCAAACGGTTTGACTGAATGCATGTCTTTCGACATAAATGTGATTCAGTGTTGAGTAAAATCGAAAACTAAAGTTAAAACTGAATTAATTCGATAGTTTCGAGTCCTGAACAGACAATACATCACGACTTTGCACCTGGAGTTCACTTGGATGGCCAGAAAAGCTCGAGAACTGGCGATGTCTTATATCTGTATGATATTGATTTGGCCTCTGAAGGACATTATAAATGTGAAGTCAGTGCAGATCACACTTTCCAAACGGTCAAACTGGACGGCTATATGACAGTGATAGGCAAGTGCTGTCACTGGCAGTCAGTGCTCTTCTAAATGAAATGTTTCCGAAAAGCATATAATAATAGCATTAATGACCTTTAGTTCCGCCAACAAAACCGCCGGTAATTCATGGCTACAAAACATTCTACAGAACTGGGGAAGTAGTCACGTGTTTCTGCTATCCATCATATTCTAAGCCCACGTCTCAACTCAAATGGTTCATCAATGGAGATGAAGCGCCCGATCACTACTTAATCGGTTCGAATCACTCCTATTCGGCTCTAAGTTTCACACTCGAGGAACGGCATCTCATATCTGGAAGACTTAGTCTTCGTTGCACTGCTTCTATTGACTCGGGTATCCAATTGCAAGGTTTGCTTGGCTTCAGACTCTTGGCCTCACTGTGACTCTAACTGTGACTGTGTGTCACCTAATTATAGCAATTCTTTTTTTAATCAATTTTTATTATTATTCCCTTATTTTGATTATAATAGTTAGTAGTGAAGAGACTATAATTAACGGCACAAATGAATTACAAAGAGTTCCGCTAATTATTGGCCTAAAATCGCATTATATGTTAGGCGACTATTTGGATGTCAACTGTACTCTCCCTTTGCCTAAAGTGATTTATGAAAGATCTGAGCCCAGACTCCAATGGTTTATTCATAATGAAAAGGTAGAGTATATAAAGTATACAACTTATGATAAAAAATGTATTTCATAAGAAAATATGCAATAAAACGCTGATTCGCAACCGCTCTATAGCCGAACGCAGATTTCTTGAAACGTTATTCCATTAAAAACACAATAGGATTGCGATTCCGTATAAAGCAATACCATTTGGACAACAATAGCAGTCTTTTTATCAAATGCACTGCAACTCAGCTTCTGATGCCTCACAGTTCTGGTGCTCTACAATCTTCCAGAGACACGAAGAAAAATGATTGTATTTCACTCATAATTAATGTAAATCACTTTCTCTATATTTTTTGCTACACACTCTCCTATACTCTAATCAAAATAATTTAATTATAAAAAATTATACATAAATTCTAACATTTATTAATAATAATGTTTTAATGTTTGGCTTAATTATTATATTAAATGTATAATTAAATTATACCTAATTGTAAATCAATGAAAAAGTGCTTTAATTACGACATCTTCTGCTTGATCTTTGACTTTAATGCTCGAAATTCTATGTCTTGTTATTTATTCGAAATAATAAAAATAAAGTTTCGTTCACTTTATATATAAAAAACATTAATTAGTTTGGAAATCGCAGATCGGAGTTAAAAAGGAGTAAAATTGGCTATAAGTTTGAAATGGAATTTGTGCCGAATTTTATTACGAAATATCCAATTGATTTGTGAGCGAAAGGAAGAGGAGAAATGATGTGACTCTGATCTCTTCCTCCATATATTCGCTTACAATGCTTAGACTCATTCAAGCATTTTATGTATAGTTAGGCTCACATTCGCAAAAACTCAATCTTTTATTGAACACAATTTTCTCCCTTCTCTATACAAAAAAAAACTCAGTCTTGAAGTCAGTCAGTCAGTCATACACTGAGAGATGTCGTTATACAGTATTATATTCTAATACCTCTCCAGAAATCTGGAATAATTTGCACAATTTTTTCATTGTTTCAAATGAAAAATGATTCAAATTTTCAAAATAAAAAATATACAAAAATTTAAATAATATACAATTCAATTATTTGCGAAGTAATTGGTTTAAATATAGATATAATGATAATATATATATTTATAGTCAAGGGGTTGTAAAAATTTGTAATTGATTTATGACTCGAATTATTACAACACGAAAGTGGCGTCAAATTTCATTACCCGATAAATAATGTTCTGATCTGTCGCTCAGTTTTATTTGAAATGTAAGTAAAGATAATAAACTTAAGAGGAATTTGGGAATAAATTCTTTCAATAGTTGTTCAATATTTTATTAAAACATTTATTTGAAAAACAAAAACTCATTGAAATTGATATTAAAATTGATATCTAATTGTTAGACACTGTGTCAAACTTAAGCTTGATAAATATCCAAAATATCCTAATTATTTATAAATTTGTTTTTAAAAATAATTAATTTTTCATTAAAAACAATCTGTTTTAGAAAAGACAAAGCAATCGATTCAAGCATTTAATCGATATTTTTAAAACAGAGCCGAAGATATGATAGCATTTGCGATCAAAATATTGGTTTTTAAACAGATTTCCGAATTTGTGTTTCAACGCAATGTTTACAACGAAAACATTTGCTCTAAAGTCTAAACTCAAATATTTGATTGTTTTGTTTTTTGGATAACATCTCAGTCTAAGACGTTTGACTCAAATCTATTGACACTCGACTGAACAGAATTTTGAGCGGAAGATACGATGAGTTAAGAAAATTGTTTTAATTTTATTTTTCTGTTTCTGATCAACTGAAGCATAGGCTCGACTTCCGATCCAAACCAATCGACTCTCACACACAACAAAAAATAGTTGAAAGAAAAACCTAATCTGAAAATAACACGACAACTTAAAATAAGTCGGAAATGATCTCTTTTTTTGCTAACTTTTCATCTTTTTAACGACAAAACATATATTTCAAAAGAAATTTTGAAACAAACTCTATATTCTCTACAATTTCTAGAATTGAGTTAATATCAATCAATAGAAGAACAGAATTTGCATTTTTCAGAATTGAAATATATGTTAGGATTCTTACAGTTCTAACCGCAAGCAATGGAATAAAATTTGCAAAAGTATACCAAATATAATGAACCTTTCAGTCAATGAATTTCTTTAAACTTATGCTTTGAATTCGCAAATTCTCTTCATTTTTGTTAAGACTAATAGTGAACACAAATAATTGGTTCAAAGAATTTGATCCGACATAAGAATTATAATGATTAAAAACGTGTGGATTTAGTATTGGTTTTAATGTTTGTTTAGAAGAGTTTTATTAATTCTTTATTTGTCTAAAGAGTAGAAAAGAGAGTCAAATCAAATTAGTTAATGAATCCAAAAGCAAATAAATTGTTAGCAAATTGTCGTCATTTGTAGAATATTTTAGAAATACATTCCAAACGCAATAACAAAATAAAATAAAAATCGGGATTTTTCCGGACAATAACGATCTGAAAGCTGAAGGAAAACTGGATTTCAAGCGTCGGTTATATCAAATGCAGTTTAGTTCAGAGATCAGAACATCAATCAATAAATGCGATTCAAAACCCGACACATCATTGATATCCCTATCACTATCAAATGTATACAATTTCTATTCTTTTAATTTAAATTTAATTCAAATATTAATAATTGAATTCCACAATGAAATTAATTCTAAACTATTACATATTTACTATTAATTAAAATTCTTTATTTAATGCAAACTCTGATCAAAAGAACAAATATGTATTTTAATAATAAATCTAAATTTCTTACTTTAAATCTATAGAATAAACTATATTCTATATATCAGTTAATTAATTCTATATTAAAAATCATTTAATAAAATATTTTAGGCGTAAATAAAAAATAAATGTTTAAAAACTAATCAAATAAATACTGAAATGCAAATTTTCAGTCAACAAATTCACATTTAATTTTGTTTATTGTTTTTATAAGAAAATAATAATTCATAAAAAATCATAAATAAGTTAAGTCATAATTTATAGTTCATTAATAATTCATATTCACTAATCGTATGTTTATGGCATTTTCGAAAGGCCCGGAATATAATCGAAACTTTCTTTTCTCAAGACTTTGATCGCTTTTGATTGATTCAATGAATTCAACATTATTTTTGTATTAGTTATTACCAGAAGTCGGGCTTTGCTACATTTGAGTTACACTGCATTAGAAACATAGTTTTAAACGTAGACAATCCGGTTATTCACTAACACCTGCGCTCAGATAAAGATAAGCGCATTCCACTCATCTTATGATTTGATAAGCACTAAAGTTTCTGTTGTTTTCTATTAATTGCTGATAAACTTGAATTTCGAAATTCAGTTAAAACTTATTTTTCTAAATTGTTTTAAAAATTATTAAATAGTTATTTGTTTAAAGTGAATTGAATTGAAAATAATATTTGGATTTTAATTGCGATTTAAAACAATTTAAGTTTATTTTGAGTGAGAATAATATTGTTTTAATTAAAGTGATTGAATTGAAAATAATATTTGGATTTTAATTTATTAGAATTTTCATTAAAATTTAATATAAATTTAATTTTTTTCACCTCTAACTACAGTAGGAGTAGAAACCTCTTGTTCAAAATTCAATTTAATTTTAACTGATCGCCGAAGTAGGTTAACTGAAAATAACATTGAAATGTATTTATTTGTTTACTTCAACAATTTTTGTAATTTCAATTAATGGTAATATTATAACAAATTATTGTAATAAATGAAATCTTTTTAATTCATTAAAAATGTTTAAAATGTATTTTTTGTGTTTTTACCCGAATTTTTATTTTATGTTATAAAAGTGATAATTTTGTCCTATTACTTATTAAGAGGAGGTAGCAAAGCCCGACCACTGCTAATCACAATACAGTAAAACCTTTGTAATTTTACAGTAATGGGACTAAAAAATTATCAATGTGAAATTAATAAGGTTTTTTCAATTATTGTTTTATTAACAAAACTTCAAAATACAATTATTTTTTATGACAATAAATTAAAATAGAAATTTAAACTTTGAATTAACATGGATAATACAGTTTATCCCGCTTATTGTGAATACCATCTTATAGTGAACTATTTACTGAGAATTAAGTTTAATTATGCACAGAATTTTGATTGTTTATAGTAAATTCCGCATATAGTGAACAAATTTTATGGAACCGAGCTGTTCACTATATCCGGGATAGACTGTATTCAACTAATATTTGAATGTAAGTTTTGCATACAATGAATTTAATTTTTAAAAAATTAACACAGTTAAGTTGCACAAAGTATATTGAATCAAGATATTAAAGGCTTTATTATTATTTTCGCAATTCATTTTTTAGCAATTGTAAATAAGGTGTGTTTTTCCTTGTTTTCACACATTTTTTTATAATTTACACAAAATTAAGTTTAAAATATTGACATCAATTGTAAAAAATGTGAAAATAAAGAAACAAATCAATGAATGGTTTGATCAAATGTATGTGAAAGTGAAAATAAATAATTGTGAAATTAACTATATACATTAACATAGGTTCCAAGATGGGGTTATAATTATATGTGAAAGTAAGCAGTTTGTGAAATTGAACAGTTTGATTTTAGACAGGTTTTACTGTAATTTGTTTCATATTAGTGATAGACATAAACGGCGGATATAAATAAATAAAAAGAAAACTTAATTAAATTATAATTCGATTGTATTGTAGATTACAAGACCTTATGAATTAAAAATAATAAATGGTTTTACATTCAAATGGAGTTATGTTCGGATGACTTGAAAAATATTAATATAATCAATTTAAAAGCCAAAGCATTTGGACGACAATTATCGGAACCAATAAATGCAATCGAATACTACATATCGTGTGAATTGTTTAAAGAACTGTTGGAATGCGTTAAGTATTTACACGAATCAGAGCCACCGGTAATACACAGAGACCTCAAACCCGCGAATGTATTGATTTCGTACAACAATACGAACGGAAATTATTTGAAATTATGTGACTTTGGGTTAACCACAACTCAAGAGACAATATCCCAATACCATACGACTAGAATTGGAACTATTAAATATGGCACCAGAAGTAAGTCGCAGAAATCGATATGACCTAAAAGCCGATGTCTATAGTCTTGCAATTATTGGAATGAATTTGTTTGACAATAAATTTGATTCATTAGTATATATAAATATTTTTAATATTTTAGTAATTTTTTAATCAAAATCACAGCTAAATTATTACTCAAATATTAAAAAAAATATTACAACTCTGAAAAAGTACTTGTTTCGATGACTCTCTGCCCTCTCTATCGGTTAAGACCTACTTGTGCTGATGTATTAACCAATGATTGGGCTATTGATGCGATGAAAATGAAAGTGAATCAAGAATTTGATTCAATTGTGATTCAAATTAAGTTCAATACTAATCCATTTTATTGTTTATTTAATGACTAAAATCTAATATATTATATATACAATATATTAAAAAGTAGAAACAATTTATAACTAAATTATTTAAAACAGTTATTCTATTCAAAAAAATGTTTAAAATAAAATTTAAAATAAAGTTATGAAACAAATCAAATGATTCAAACGTTTTAATCACTGACTGTCAATAAACAAGTTAATCAAATTTATTTATCTCTTTTCAATTCCAATCCAAATTTCTTTAACTGATAAAACAGGAGTTATATTGAGAAACTTAAGCGGCAGAACCGTCTTGGGTGATTTTGTAAACTTATATCTCATTATAATATAAGCTATAGTTAACTTAACTTCCATTAATCCAAACCTCATACCAATGCAATTTCTAGGCCCAGTGCCAAATGGCAGGTATGTATAAGGCACAAGCTGGTCTCTATTCTCGGCTAAAAATCTATCAGGTATAAATTTTTCCGCATTTTTATAGTATTGCTCCGAATGATGTATAGCATAAACTGGTATTTCAACCAATTGACCCTTAAATAGGTCGATGTCAGTGTCAATCAGTTTGACGTTCTCCGTAACCTCCCGTTCCAATCGAGTGACCGGCGGATACTTCCGAAGCGTTTCACTGACGACTGCGTCCAAATAGGGCAGTCGTTGTAAGACTTCATAACTGATCTCTTGTTCCGAATCGACGGCAGATATCACTTCTTTGTATAACTTTTCCTGACATTCGGGGTTTAGCGCCAACTCGTAGGACAGATAGCCGAGGGCTGTCGACGTCGTCTCAAAGCCGGCCAATAGGAATACCCAGGCCTGGGCCAGGATTTCATCCTCAGTCAGTGTTTTTATTGCATAGTTTGCGCTATAGATCTGTTTCGTAGCTTCGACTTCGTCTTCGCCTAATTATATGTGAAATTAATAATTATTTTAAAAATACTTTTAATATTTCGATTAAAATAATTATTTTATCTTTGTTAATTGTTTGGATAGTAATTATTTTTTAAAGAAATTTATAAAAACTAAAATTATTTTCTAAAATTAATATTTACAATATAAGTAAGATTTATAATAAATTATTTGTATATATTTTCTAGAATATAGTTTTCATTTTTTACTTTATAAAAATTCAATTTTTTAAAAATAAATTAAAGAATGAACAAGATACTATAAACTAACCTTCATTAATATAATGCGATTCGATATTATCATTAATATCTTTCTTAATAACTTTATCGGCTTTCGCGTCCATTAATAACTGAATAAAATCATTATTTTTTTCTCCATTTATTCGTTTTTTCATAACATGTCGAGTTAGACCAAATATATACTCGTTAGCACTTTTATCAAAATTTGTTCGAATTCCCAATAATTTATTCAAAAATTTTGGAAAGACAAAAGCCGGAATATTTATAAGAGGTTTAAAAACAAAAAAATTTCTCACGCTTTGCACAAACTTGCTGTTCGGGTCTTTTTGTGCATTTATATTAGTTGCAAACGTGGTTGCTGCTATTACGTCCATGGTAAAATTCTGATGCATAATTTTGACATTTACTTCTTGGACATTTGTTGCAATGTCTTCCAAATGTACTAGATATTCTTGTAAGCAGCTACGCATTATAAAGTACAATTTTTTCAGTTTGCCAGTTGTAAATGTTGAACTGCAAATAGTTCGCATACGTTTCCAGATTTCCACTCGGGAGTGGAATAAATTTTTATTGATAATTGGGTGCTCTGTTCGCAGCTCTCGTCGGTTCGAGAATGAGCTAAAATCTTTGACCAAAATTTGTTTGATCAAGGTGGGTTCGGCTACTTGTAATGCCGGGTCAGTTCCAATAAATACTCTGTTTTAATAAATACAATTTTTAATGACATATATATTTTAGTATAAATATCATTTTTTTATATTTTATGTTGTAACTTTTTAAACTATTTGTATTGACTAAAATAATTAAGTTTTTATTAATATAAAACATTATTTATCTCTTTTACTATTTATAGTAATTATTATTACATTTTATTTTACTATAAATGTTTTTAAAATCCAAAAATATAAAGATTAAGATTGATTGACATGGTATAAGCTATTTCAAATATCTAAAAAATTAGCAAGGAAATTGAACTAATTGAATAATAAGTATTTTATTTATACCAATTATTTAAATAAAAATTCTATATTAATTTGCAATAATTAATATAAAGTGAGAGCAATTACTTTTTAGGATTTTAATCATGCAACAAATATTTCTAAAGCAATAAATAAATAAATGCCATTTTTCTTTAATTTTGGTCATTTATTAGAATATTTTTCTTACCCATAAATATTTCCAAATTTTTTCATATAAACCACATCTAGATCACCAAGCGGATTTTTTATTCTATCGAGAAAATTGCCAAAAAGTAATATTGGTTTTGGGCCATTAATACCTCTTTTGCTCCAATAGCTGTAATTTTTAGTCAAAAACCTATAAAATAAAACACAATTATTATAATTTGAAAAAACAGTTACAAATATATTTAATATAAATAAATCTATTAACCAATAAATAAGTGGCAAAGTAGACAGGAATCCAACAAGAGCTCTCCACATACTAAATTCAAAAATTTCAATCATTTTAATAATTCAATTCAATAATTTTGTTAGTTTTATAATTATACTCTTCATTAGTATTAATATTAAGAAAATCTTTTCAGTTAATGAATAGAAAAATAAATTTCTAATCAATTTATAGAAAATATTTGAGACTATTTTAAATAATCATCATCGGGTACAAGTAAATTATAGTAAAAGATAACTAGAAAACATAAAGTAAATATTCCATGCTAGACATCAGAAAACTATTTTCTATAGAAACCATTTAATCTTATTTATCAATATTTTGTTTTTATCATTGTTTGATACAAATTTTTAATTTAAACTGCAAAGGAGGTTTTTAAAAATAAAAAGATAATTAGTTTTATAAAAATATTTTTTTAGTTAAATATTTAGATGACTAACATCTTTCATTACATCGGTTCTGTTCTTTTTTAAGCACCAGAATAATTATTATTAATATCAGCAAGACTATATTTTAAAAATTTATGCTAAAAACTCGTTGCGTTCTTGTCTTGGTTATCTGATTAACTAATGTTTATTTGCATACATCGTATGTTTGACTTAATTCCATTAATATTTAAGATTTAATTATAGTGCCATAATTAAAATTATTCAACAATCAAATTATATTTAATTTTGATTTAAATTAAATTTGATTTACTCTTGTTATTTTTTCAATTTTGGTTTATTTTTTTTTTTGACTATAATTTGGTCATTATTTAAGTTTTTGTTGTGTCTATTATTTAATTGCAATTTGTATTTACTTCACTTTTGGCTTAATTTTCATTTTCATTTGAATTTTTCTTAATTAAAAATGAGTTTATCTAGCTCATATTACGCTCTCTCTCCTCCTCCTTCCCACTTTCCCGCTCTTTGTCCCCTCCCTCCCTCTCTCATGCTTAAATCGAAAAAGGAGTTAAAACGTTCGAGTTTATTTAATCTGAATAAACCGATAAAAGCTGTCTGGATTGTTTAATTTACACAAGGTTGTATTTATGTTTGTTACTTTATATTAAATGTTAAATAACTGCTTTAAATGCTATGCAGTTAAAAAATACATGTTAAATTTAATTATTATATAATCATTATAAACCAATATAAATATTAAAATAAGTTACAATTAAATAAAATGATAAACATAAAAGTATTAAACTTTAAACGATTACTAAATTAATTACCGTATTCCCTCACATATTAGTAATGTACATATAAGGTGAAATATACCATTTCCCTAAATTTGGTCCAAAGCCTCTATGTACATGTACTTATAAGGCGACGTAAACCCAAAATTCAATAATTAACACAAAATGTTTTAAATCTTAAAATTTATTGATTCTATTTAATAAACTTATAAATTATTTTAAATTAATGGTATCGTTTTTTTCTGATTCAATATCTTTATTATCTTCATTATCGGTTAATCCTAAATTATTGTCAATTGTGTTAATTTTTTTTAATTCTACAAAATTCCTAAGTTTTGAATGCAAGTTTTCGTTCTTGTGATTACTAGTAAACGCACATCCAACAAAAGACTTTCTAATTAATTTTTAAAAAATGTTAATCCAAGCAATTAAAACCCATTTAACTACAACTTTATGGCTTATTAAAAATATGTAAAACGATTTTGATAGAAATAAAAATATTTAAGTCTAAAATATGTTAATATAATCACATAATTTCTTATCTCTATTTTTGTTTTGAATAGTTTTCAAACATTTGATATCTTTATTCTTTAAACCTTTATTTCTTAAGCTTTTTAACAAAAATATTTGAATGAAATATATTTACAAAAACGACTATTTTCCTCATTTTATAAGTACAAGTACAGATACCCCGGGGTTTAAGTACATAAAGCCCAAACTTACCTTATATTTACATGTATTAATATGTGAGGAAATACGGTATATTAACCTTACATTTTGCAAAAAAAACAAGAAAATGACAGTTTATTAAATTATTTATTTAAAATTTAAAAAATGCAAACAAATATTCAATATAAATAATTTTTATAAAAGCATTGTATTAATTGGTTATGTACTGTATTTGCTAGTAGAATTTATATAACTCTCGATTTTTGAAGCAAGCAAATTTTTCGATTAAAATTACAACAAAATAATTGCGAATATATTACTGCAAATCTCGATAAAGTATTCGTTTCGATGACTCTTTGCCCTAACTATAGATTGAGACCTACTTGTGCTGAAGTACTGAATAAAACGAATAATTGCGATATTAAATCAATTAAAGTAAAAAAGTCAAAAATTCGATTCAATTTTGAAAAAATTTATTTTATTTTATTATGATTATTTAATGAATAAAATCTAATATTAATACAATATATTAACAATTGAATTAAATTGAATTGATATTTAAAAACCCTAATTTTCAGTGAATGGGCAAAAATTATAAATTACAATTTAAAATTATATAAAAAATTGTATACAACAATTAAAATTTTAAAAACAATTTTTGTATTAACAATATAAATGTTTAATATAAAATTTAAAATAAAATTATAAAACAAATTAAATGATAACTTATCACTAACTTATTAAAAAATAAGTTAATCAAATTTATTTATCGCTTTTCAATGCCAATCCAAATTTCTTTAACTGATAAAAGAGGAGTTATATTGAGAAACTTAAGCGGCACAACCGTCCTGGGTGATTTTTTAAGCTTATATCTCATTATTATATGAGCTATAGCTAATTTAACTTCCATTAACCCATACCTCATACCAATGCAATTTCTAGGCCCAGTGCCAAAGGGTAGGTATGTATAAGGCACAAGCTGGTCTCTATTCTCGGCTAAAAATCTATCAGGTATAAATTTTTCCGCATTTTTATAGTATTGCTCCGAATGATGTATAGCATAAACTGGTATTTCAACCATTTGACCTTTAAATAGATCAATGTCAATGTCAACCAGTTTGACCTTTTCCGTAACCTCCCGTTCCAATCGAGTGACCGGTGGATACTTCCGAAGCGTTTCACTGACGGCTGCGTCCAAATAGGGCAGTCGTTGCAGGACTTCATAACTAAACTCTTTGTTTGAATCGACGGCAGATATCACTTCTTTGTATAACTTTTCCTGACATTCGGGGTTTAGCGCCAACTCGTAAGACAAGTAGCCCAGTGTTGTCGCTGTCGTTTCAAAACCGGCCAATAGGAATACCCAGGCCTGGGCCAGGATTTCATCCTCAGTCAGTGTTTTTATCGCATAGTTTGCGCTATAGATCTGTTTCGAAGCCTCCACTTCGTCTTCGCCTAATTATATGTGAAATAAATATATATTTTAAAAATATTTTACCTTTGTAATTTTTCGTAACAGTTTCTATCATTTTAATATAGCTAAAATGCCATATAAAGAAGATCCAAAATATAATATTTTATATTAAGTTAAATAAATTATAGCTCTTTTTCAAATTTCTTTAGGAATATTAATTTTTTTAAAAATAAATGCAAAAATAAATAAGTTTCTATAAACTAACCTTCATTAATATGATGCGCTTCAATATTATCATTAATATCTTTCTTAACCACTCCATCGGCTTTCGCGTCCATTAATAACTGAATAAAATCATTATTTTTCTCTCCATTCATACGTTTTTTCATAACATGTCGAGTTAGACCAAATATATAATCATTAGCACCCTCGTTAAAATTTGTTCGAATTCCCAATAATTTATTCAAAGATTTTGGGAAAATAAACGCCGGAATCCATTTGAGAGCCTTCATATCGAAAACATCTCGCACGCTTTGCACAAACTTACTGTTCGGATCTTTTTGTGCATTTATATGAGTAGCAAACGCTGTTGATGCGATTACATCCAGGGTAAAATTCTGATGCATGTTTTTAACATTTAGCTCTTGGCCACTTGTTGCAATGCCTTCCAAATGTACCAAATACTCTTGTAAGCAGTTACGCACTACATGGTACAATTTTTTCAGCTTGCCACTTGTAAATGTTGAACTGCAAATAGTTCGCAATCGCTTCCAGTCTTCAACTCGGGCTAAGAATAGATTTTTATTAACAATCGGGTGATCTGTTCGCAGCTCTCGTCGGTTTGAGAAAGAGCTAAAGTCTTTGACCAGAATTTGTTTAATCAAGGTGGGTTCGGCTACTTGTAATACCGGGTCAGTTCCATTAAATACTCTGTTATAATAAATTAATATAAAATTAGTATAAAATTTTATACATGTAAAATATTGCTTAAATTTTACTAACACGTTATTATAAATTAATGTAATTAGTTTTTTTATATAGTAAAGTTTAACTTTTTAAAAACTATTTCTACTATTAACTAAATTAATAGATTTGTTTTATATTTAAATAAATTAAGATTTATAATTTAAACTAATTTTTTAAATAAATTATTTATACAATTTATTTTATTTTAATATGTAAAAGTATTCTTAAAGCTGTAAACAAATAAATGGCATTGTACTATACAAATTTTAATGCTTTTTGTCATTTTTAAATGAATTTAATTAATTTTTTATTAAATAATTTAATTAATTATCTTACCCATAAATTTTTCCAAACTTTTTTACATAACCCACATCTAGATCACCAAGCGGATTTCTCATTCTATCGAGAAAATTGCCGAAAAGTAGTATTGGTTTTGGGCCATTAATACCTCTTTTGCTCCAATAGCTGTAATTTTTAGTTAAAAACCTATAAAATAAAACACAATTATTATAATTTAAAAAAAACAATTATAAATATATTTAAAATAAATAAATATATTTAAAATAAATAAATATATTAACCAATAAATAAGTGGCAAAGTGGACAAGAATCCAACCAGAACTCTCCACATACTAAATTCGAGAATTTCGATCATTTTAAAAATTTTATTTAATAATTTTATTAGTTTTATAATGATACTTTTTATTAGTATTAATCTTAACAAAATGTTTTAATTAATGAATAGAAATACAATATTTCACTCATTTTATACAACATGTTTGTACCTATTTTTAATTATCATTGTCGGGTACAAATCGTAAAAAGATAAACAAAAAAATATTAAAAATCCCATGCTAGTCTAACTTAAATGAAATAATGGACTAAGAGTATAAGTTTTCCCTTGAAATCAGTACAATCACATATCACATTAATCAATTATTGGTTTTTATTATCATTGTTCGGTACAATTTATATAATGTACAAGGGCTTATTTTAAAAATGAATAATATTTGATACTTATATAAAAATAACTTTTAAGTTGAATATTGAGATAACTAACTACTCTTATTACAAAGTATTATCAAAACTCTGCCCTATATTATGACTTATTAGTAGAGCCCGGAGTTTGTCTCATTTCTCGTCTCGTTTTTAACGTAACAGCTTTTTAGAATATAAATTACGACTAAAAATAAAAATTGAATAAATGTAATAAAAATTTTAATTTTATTTGAAAATGTCTCCTAATCACTATTAATTGATCCAATTATTATCTGATGGCAGAAATGTCTTCATATTACCACTAATTGATCCAATTATCATCTGATGGCAGAAATGACTTAAAACTTAATTAAAACAATTAATAATTAAAAATAATTGCCAATATGTTGAAAAAATACAATTTTAAAAATTTCAACTTTAATTACCGAAGCTTAAATCAATTTTATAATGTTACTTCAATTTATCTGTTTGTATTTCCGGTGTTTTTCGGTGATGTTTTTGATTATATATTGTTTGTTGTTTTTGTACGAATATTGGATCCATTAAAAATTGTTTATTATGTTTAAGAAAAAATATTTAGCAATTAATTTTTTGAAAAAAACACATTCCCTAGTTAACGGCAAAAGCATATCTTTCCGCTCAAACTTCTTAATTCGTGTTGTAAGCTTAAGAGCAAAATAAACATATTTTTAAAAGTTTTGCTAACTTTGGCTAATATTTTGTTCAAATAGTTGTTTTGTTTAAACTTTAAGCCTTTTGAGCAAATGTTTTCAATGTTATTGTCAAACTCTCGACCAGTAATCAACTCTTGTTTCGGTCTTACACTCAGACCACTTATTGAACACTTAAATCGTATACTTTAGTTGGCTTTGATTTTTGCTCGAACTTTGTTTTCTCTCTCTCTCTCTCTCTCTCTCTCTCTCTCTCTCTCTCTCTCTCTCTCTCTCTCTCTCTCTTTGCTTCCAACTCTGTTTTTGCATCTACGACGCTATCAAGCATGCACAAACAATTAAATCAAGCATATGCCCTTTTGTACCTGATATATCTTTAAGTGTTTTAATTGACTCAATTAATCATTTGATTAGTTGATTAAAATTACAAAATTTTGTTTTACAAAAATATCTTTGTATAAAAAGTATTTGTTTATCAAATATAAAATTAAAATAAACTAATAAATGAGAGGCAACTATTATATTTAAGATCTTGCTTTAAAGATAACTAGCTAGCATTTTTAAAAATTACAAAATCTAAAAACAGAAAATTTTTATTTGAATTTTTATTTGCTACGTTTTTTTTTGTAAAAATAACTTAAGAATCTTGCATGTAACACCAAATAAATCAGTTCAATACTATGTATTTAAAATATTTTTTTAATGTATTGATTTGACTTAAGTTAACATTTTGTTGTAAACATAATCATCTGCTTTACAGATATCTAAATAAAATATACCTGATAAGAATTAAATATTTTGCAATTATTTTAAAGTCAAGGTCTTGCTTTAAAGATTAAAAGAAAAAAATTTTAAATTATATAATTTTATTTTATTCAAAAATTATCCTTATTCATCATTATTTAATAAATGTTCTTGACACTTTCATAAAAAAATACATTTTTTCTTTTAATGACAAAAAAGATTATTTCGCTAAAGAAACACTAAAAATTCAAACATATTCACCAATCAATCACAATTATATTTTTTAAAACTGTTTATTTAAATAATTTTATAGTAATCAAAGCATTTAAAATTTTATTGATAAAATTTAATATATTATTGTATATTCCTCAGAAAGGTATTAATCAGGCATGAGAGGATCAGCCAAAAATTTCCATGATTTTGAAAATTGGCATTTACCCTCCCTCCTCTATCATTTGGTCCGATAAAAGTTACCTGGCTTCGACCCTTTGCTGGCCCGCAAATTTTTTGTTGTTGATTTTTTTGCACAAAATTAGACAAATTTCTCTAAATTGGTGCTAAATCCGGTTTAAATCCAGTTAAATTAGAAAAACTTTTATTATAAATATATAGGTATTTTGAGCATTAAAAAAAATCTCTTCCCTGATCCCCCCCCTGGATCGGTCGACTTTCTCAATCTCTGATATTTATTTAGTGTTTAAAATGATTTAAATAACATAATAAACAAACAAAAACAATGTATCTACATAGACATAAGCTATATCTATTAGGTCGTGCAGATATGAATTTTTTTTGTTAAATAAACAATTAAATTAATTAACAATTGTTTTGAACTCTGAGAAGATATCTTTCTAAGACTACTAGGCCTGGGCTAAACCTAATAAATGAAAGTGTAAGTTAGCTTTTTTACTTTTTATTAAACATTAAAAAAAATAAGTTTGCCAAGTTGCTCAAGAGCAGATAACTCGTTCTGTAATTGTGAACAGTAAAAGAAAACTAACTTATGATTTAAACTCTTAGGTTTGGCTCAGGCTTACTATATACTGTACCAATAAAAGTTAATTTATACATTTATTCAATTAAAAAAAATATTTATCCATCAAATACACATGTTTTAATGCATATAAAAAATGAGTTAAGTAATCTGAGACTAATAATCTTATCCAAAAAAAACTAATCAAATACTTAATATAAATATAAAATAATATTAATATACAAACTATAACAAAAATCAATCAAAAATATATAATTTATCGCTTTTCAATGCCGACCCAAATATCTTTAACAGATAAGAGAGGCGTCAAATTCTGAAACTGTAGCGGCACAACCGTCCTTGTTGATTTCTTAAACCTATACTTCCTTACAATATGAGCTATAGCTAACTTAACTTCCATTAACCCAAATCTCATACCAATGCAATTTCTAGGTCCAGTGCCAAATGGCAGGTATGTATAAGGCACAAGCTGGTCTCTATTCTCGGCTAAAAATCTATCAGGAATAAATTTTTCCGCATTCTTGTAATATTGCTCCGAATGATGTATAGCATAAACCGGTATCTCAACCGTTTGACCCTTGAATAGATCAATGTTGATGTCAACCAATGTGACCTTTTCCGTAACCTCCCGTTCCAAGCGAGTGAGCGGCGGATACTTCCGAAGCGTTTCACTGACGGCTGCGTCCAAATAAGGCAGTCGTTGCAGGACTTCATAACTAATTTCATGGTTTGAATCGAAGGCAGATATCACTTCTTTGTATAACTTTTCCTGACATTCGGGGTTTAGCGCCAACTCGTAGGACAGGTAGCCCAGTGTTGTCGCTGTCGTTTCAAAGCCCGCCAATAGGATTACCCAAGATTGCGCTAGGATTTCATCCTCGGTTAATTTATTTACCGCATAGTTGTTATTATAAATTTTCTTCAATGCTTCGACTTCGTCTTCGCCTAATTTATTAATTTAAAAGTTTTTTATTTATATTTATCTAATTGCTCATGGTAAACATTTATATTTATATTCTTATAGAAAATTAACTAATGTATATGTTTATCTTGGCTGTTTAAAATATTTTAATAAACATTAACAAACGTATTATATATGTAGATTATTTCACTAAAATATATTTTTAATTTTAAAAACAAACAAATATTAATAATAAAAAATTAATTTTTAAAGACTCACCTTCATTAATATGATGCGATTCAAGATTATCATTAATATCTTTCTTAATCACTTCATCGGCTTTCGCGTCCATTAATAACTGAATAAAATCATTGTTTTTCTCTCCATTCATACGTTTATGCATAACATGTCGAGTTAGACCAAATATATATTCGTTAACACTTTCATCAAACTGTGTTCGGATTCCCAATAATTTATTGAAAGATTTTGGGAAAACAAACGCCGGAATCCATTTGAGAGGTTTCATAACGAAAAAACTTCTCACACTTTGCACAAACTTACTGTTCGGATCTTTTTGTGCATTTATATGAGTAGCAAACGCTGTTGATGCTATTACGTCCATGGTAAAATTTTGATGCATATCTTTGACATTAAGCTCCTTGCCACTTGTCGCAATGTCTTCCAAATGTACCAGATATTCTTCTAAACATTTTCGTACTAAAATGTACAATTTTTTCAGCTTGCCACTTGTAAATGCAGAGCTGCAAATAGTTCGCAATCGTTTCCAGTCCTCAACCCGGGAGTTAAATAAATTTTTATTGACAATCGGGTGCTCTGTTCGCAAATCTCGTCGGTTAGAGAATGAGCTAAAGTCTTTGACTAAAACTTGCTTGATCAAGGTTGGTTCAGCTATTTGTAGTATTGGGTCAGTTCCATTAAATACTCTAATTTAATAAATTAATAAAATGTTTCAATTTTCGTTCAAATAAAAAGATCTTAACATGTGTGCAAAAATAATTATGAAAATATTAATTTTTAAAAATTTATTGTCGTAATTTTTCAGAATGATTAAATTTTTTTACAACTTTAACCTAGCTTACTGTTTTATATCAAAAATATATTACATCTAGTATTACAAATATTAATTTTTTAGCAATTTATTAAACTAATTTTTTTAGCAAATAATTAAAATAATTATCTTACCCATAAATATTTCCAAACTTTTTAATATAACCCATATCTAGATCACCAAGCGGATTTTTCACTCTATCGAGAAAATTGCCGAAAAGTAGTATAGGTTTTGGGCCATTAATACCTCTTTTGCTCCAATAGCTGTAATTTTTAGTTAAAAACCTATAAAATAAAATATAATCATTATAATTAAAAAAACAACAATAAATATGTTTTAAATAAATAAATATTTTTACCAATAAATAAGTGGCAAGATAGACAAAGTTCCGATTAAAACTCTCCATATAGTAAGTCCAAAAATTTCAATCATTTTAAAATATTATTTAATAATATGTTTTTATTAGTATTAAAGTTGACAAAACTTTTTCAGTTAATGAATAGAAATAAGAAATTCAATACTTTATATAAAATTTTTTTTAACAATTATCAACGGGTAAAAATCTATTTAAAGAAATTGCAAGACATAAAAGTTTCATGTTAGTCAAACTATATAAATAATAGGTTAAATACAAAATGGACTAAGAGTACAGTAAAACCTGTCTAAAATCACACTGTTTAATTTCACAAACTGCTTAATTTCACATATAATTATAACCCCATCTTGGGACCTATGTTAAAGTATATAGTTAATTTCACAATTGTTTATTTTCACTTTTACACACATTTGATCAAACCATTCATTGATTTGTTTCTTTATTTTCACATTTTTTACAATTGATGTTCAATATTTCAAATTTAATTTTGTGTAAATTATAAAAAAAATGTGTGAAAACAAGGAAAAACACGCCTTATTTACAATTGCTAAAAATGAATTGCGAAAATAAGAATAAATGCCTTTAATATCTTGATTCAATATACCTTGTGCAACTTAACTGTGTGTTAATTTTTTTAAATTAAATTAATTGTATGCAAAACTTACATTCAAATATTAGTTAAATACAGTCTACCTTGGATATAGTGAGCAGCCCGGTTCCGTAAAATTTGTTTACTATATGCGGAATTCACTATAAACAATTAAAATTCTGTGCATAATTAAACTTAATTTTCAGTAAATAGTTCACTATAAGCGAGTATCCACAATAAGCGGGATAAATTGTATTATTCATGTTAATTCAAAGTTTAAATTTCTATTTTAAATTATTGTCATAAAAAATAATTGTATTTTGAAGTTTTGTTAATA
>JAQFXP010000031.1:0-64483 GCA_034693685.1 Belba bartosi | reverse complement strand
CAATTATAAACTAAATAATTCTTTTTTACTTCAGAACATTTCAGAAATATTTTTAAATTTAGCAATAATTTTGTTATCTGGTTTTAAATTTAAATGCAATTTTCTCACATTTATTAAAATTCTTTTATATAGAAATCAATTATTAATAAGGTAAAATTAAAACAATATTATTAATTGTAAATCTATATTAAAAATTATTCTAATATTATAGAATATGTTATAAAATAACATATTGCACAGATGATCATGAATCATTTTAATTTTACAAATTAAAAATGTATTTTTATAACTATACCGTATATCAATTTGGCTTTTTGATTAACCATTAGTTTATCAATTAAATTAAAATATTTAAAAACTTAAATTAAATTTTAAATAAATTAAAATAAGTGTTTATTATATATTTATTAATCATTGCATATTTATTGCTTAGTATTTATAAACTTGACATTATACTAAGGTCATTTATACATTATTAATAAATACAAATTATTTTATGAAATAATAAAAATAAAAACAACAAATAAAATTATTTTATTTTATTGAAAATATAAGATAATTTTATTAGTAAGATATAAAAGTCATACTGATGATCATACTGTATAAGAAATGGTTCAAACGAATTAATATTGGCATCTTGAATGCAATAACAAATGCAAAACTGAAAATAAATCACAAAGAGTATCTTTGGAAACAAAAACCTTGTTTTCAGATAAAAAAAAATTTTATGCTAAAACGATCAAAAGATTCCATACAAAATATCAGCATATTTATAACAATTTCAGGTTTAAACGGCAATTAGAATCTCGTAGTTTTTGTTTCCACCGCCATAACAATCAACTTGTTGACTGTTTGTTTAAGTTTTTTAAATCATGCCCAGAAGATTTTATTTGCACAACCGAGGGTTTTAACCCAGTAAGAGATTGTCACTTCAACTTAAGAAATGGTGAAAATGTTACTGTCCAGAATGTAAAAGCAAACACCTAAACTTTGTATACGTAGTTTGTTGCTAAAACGGTCTTATACCTTCAATTAAAAACGCTTGGTAAGTTTGCAGGCCATAATCATTTTGCCCCTCCCAAGCCCTATTTAATATATGAAAAAAAAATCTCTAAAGGCGTTTGAACCCATTACATGTTTGTTAATTTAGACTTAACTGCATTCAGACGCACTAGACCACTGCGCCAGCATGCTATTTTGTTTACGTTAATGATTTAAAAAATTGAATTTAACAAACTTTTATAGGTTAGAGGAAAAGTTAAACCTGTTGGCACTGCCAGTTTTAAATTTAATATTAACACTATAACTAAGTTAATCTAAATAGAGATTTTTAAAGATTTCTCGTACGCTCTTCTGCTTTCGAATAGACATCTGTTACTAATTCCAAATAATTATTAACATTAATTATAATGTTTGATCTCAAAACGCACGTATTGTTATTAACGCAAAACCCACAGGTCATTGATGTTACTTTTAAAGTCAAATTGTCGCGTTTACCATTAACAGCTCTTGTACAATTGCACATTATAGCTTAAATTGCAAATCAAGATATTTTAATCAAATAAATTGCATTTTATTTAGAAATCTTTAAAATTATGTTTGATTATAAACAATTGCAGTAAAACTGTTTAAATATTTTATACTGAATGATCTAAATCAATTAAAGTTAATTTTAAAGCATAACAAAGCAAAATGGACAAAAATAATAATTACAAATAATGTTGCGAATAGCAAAAAAAAATTAATTTTTGATTTAAACACTTAATAGAAAATCTGTTGGTGCATGTTAAATATATTTTTGATTAATTTATTAAATGTCAAACATTTTTCAAAAAATACAATTAATTTGATTATATTACATTTTGAAATTTTTAAATAATTAAGAAATTAAAACCCTTGTAAATTGTTGCAGAATCTGTATTTAAAAACCTAATTCTAAAACAATATATAATTATATATTTTGAATATTTATTTAGAAAATATAAAAATTTAATTTATTTTAATATTAAATATTTTTATAAAATAAAAAATTTGTTTGAGTAATTTGTAACACGTAAGAATTTTATTATATTTTGCATTTATTTGAAAAAATTTTCTATCAAATTATTATATAAAGATAAAACTAAACACTCGATTTAATATCTAAAATTAACTTAATTAATAAATATTTAATTAAATAGATTAAATAAAAATAAATGTAATATTTGTAAAAAAGTTATTTAAAATAAAACAACTTTCTAAAAAATTAATTATAACTGTAAAATTTAAAATAAATAAACATAAATGTATGCTACAAAATTAAAATATTATATATTGGATAAAACCATATCTAAACTTTAAAATTTTTAAATTATTAAAAATAAATTTAAAAATTTTTCACGAAAATGCAACATTTACAAAAAAATATATTCCAAAATAAAATTATTGTTAAACAAATAATGTTTGCCAATTTTTAAATTTAACTTGATTTATATAAAATTGAGCATATTTTATTTTTATAATTTTATGTAAAATTATATTTATATTTCTTTGTAAAATTAATTTATATTAACACAGTTATTAAATTTTTGTCATAATTATCTATATTATAAAATTAATATATTTAAACAACAATAGATCAAATTTGCAAATGAATTTTAGTTTATAAGATTAATATGAATTCCTATAATAATATTATAAAAAAAATATTTAATATATTTTTCAATTTATTTACAATTAATATATGTATAATTTGTTAAATTGTACATCTAAAATTTTTAATGCATTTTTACAGTGTTGAAAAATATTATTTTATTTAGATTATTAAATTCTTGTTTTTATAATTTAAATATTAATACAAATATAACAAATTATAATAAATATAACAATTAATATAATAAAATAAACAATTCTTAAAATATATTAAATTCTTTATAATTATTAAATTTTTATTATTTAAAGTTGCATTTTAAAAATGATGTATAAATTTATTTTTAATTACATTTTTAATTTTTGTTTTTTATATCATTAAAATTTTCAATATGAAAATAAAAAAATTTATTAGATTTTATAATATATAAAAATATAACTAAAAATTTATAAGAAATTAATTTATTCCAATTAAACGCTAAAAATATTATATTTTAAGAAATTAGAATTTTTTTATTTTATTCAGAATATTTTTATTTAAAAAATTTTTGACTTATCACAATTTTAAAAATATAATATCTACCACGTTTCTACGGTAAATTGAGCATCTATGAACACTTTGAATATTTAAAATTTTATATTAATTTTAATCAATGAGTTAAAATTAATTTATACCAAACTAGAATTTTTAATTCACTTTTTTACACAAACAAATTATTCAAATTATATTTTATCAAAAGTTCCGTTAAATCCGCGTCAAGTATTTTGTTATGATTGGCAATATATTGCAAATATTAATAGATTCAGTTGTTGTTAAAATAATTGATGACAGCTTTGATTCGCTGGAATTTTGCGGAAACATCTTTCAGCACAAACGGATATACTGTCTATTTGTAGTTGCCAATTTGTGTAACGAACGCAGTTTTGGAAATGTTATCCTGGTGCAATTCCAGTTACTAGTATTTCCAGCTACGCCAATTTTTGTGTGTTTTTATAGAACCATTTTGTTAAATTGGGTATAAACGGCATTGGTTCTTTGTTGAGAATTAAAAGCTGTGATTTACAAATAATTGTATCCAACAATTCTTTATAATCGGTAAAATAATTATAGCTGAATATAAATCTGCGAATCTTGTAACAATCTCAGTATCAAATATTGTTTGATTTAACGCAATAATTTTTTTAATTGAAAAATTGCAATGGAATTTTAATTTTGGTTTTACCAAAAATATTAAAGTTATATTTTTTTTAATGATATTTAAAAATTGTTTTAATTAGTTTACAGTTAATAAACATAAATTATATTTTTAAAAGGTTCAAGTTACACACATTTATACATAATATATACTAAATTTATAAAGTTAAATTATAACTAAATTAATAAGCACACTAACATAAAATTAATTAAAAAATTTGCAATAAAATATTTATGCAAGTATTATAATATATTTTGTTTAATTTTTGTAAATAATTTTTTATTATAAAATAATTTGAATTATATCTAATGTAAGTTTTTATGTTTATATATTTTTTTTATTTATATTTAAATGTTATAATTAAGAAAATACAGTGACACCAAATTTTATCAAAAATGAAATACAATAAAATTAATGTTAATTTTTATGCTTTAAAGGATAATTAAAAATTAGTTTAGGAATATAATTTATAATTAACTAACTAGGGGAGGAACCTAAATTGCTGACAATTTGCAAAATGTTATTCTTTAAAATTAAATGTTATTTTTAGTTTGTTACATAAACAGTTTTTATATTTGCAAATGCGCCCAGTAAAATAAAAATATAATTACACAAACTTTTACTCTTAAATAGATTTTTCTGTACTTAACTAGGGGAGAAACCTAAATCTCTGACCATTTGCAAAATGTTATTATTTAAAATTAAAGCTAATTTTAAGTTTATTACATAATCAGCATTTATATCTGCTAATGCGTCCGCCAAAATAAAAATATAATTATACAAACTTTTACTCGTAAATAGATATTCCTGTAAATAATATTAAACAGCTTTTATCAATTGTTTCAAATGTTTAGTTAAAAAACAATATTTATATAATATTAAAATACAGTCTTTATTGCCTTTTATATTTAAGTTGAAATAAATAGTTAATAAAACGAAATAATTTAATTTACAGTTTATAAGCTGAAAATTATAAACTGTAAATTAATTTTTTAATTTTTCAATAATTGTATATTCTGAATTAATTATAAACGGCAAAACAGACTGTAAATTAAAATTAATAAATTAATGTTTTATATATATAAATTTGAAATACTTGGTATAGATGATAGACTTTAAGTACAGGTAAATTTATTCAGAATTAAAAGTTTGTATAATTATATTTTTATTTTGCTAGATGCATTTGCAGATATAAATAATAATTATGTAATAAATAAAAAATTAGCTTTAATTTTAAATAGAAAACATTTTGCAAATTGTCAACGATTTAGGTTCCTCCCCAAGTAAATAAAGTTAATAGTTATTTTTCAAATTTGTTTTATTTTATTTAGATTTAGTTAAATATGTTTAAATAAATATATATAAAAAAACAAAAAATAATTTTTGTCTAAAATAAAATTAAAATATTTATTTAAATTTAAATAAAAAAATTATTTTTTAAATTTAATTAAATAATTAATTATTTATATATTTTTTATCTTAATTAATTAATACAATTACAAATTAATTATTTATTATTAAATGTGATCATTTAAAATTTTATTATTTAATAAACAATAAAAAAAACTATTAACCAAAAATTGATTAAAAGTTTTTAATTGGCAATACAAAATTAAATATAAATTTTACAAACATTTGATTTTAAATTGATATCTAATGAAAATTAGTTTATTTTTTAAAATAAAATAATTATTTTAATGTGACATAAATATATCTCAATTAATAAATATTTGTGAATATAAAGTTAACAAATATTAAATTAAAATATTTTCATAAATTTTCGAGTAAAAGTTGTAAATAATATTTCTAATTTTAAAAATATAGTTACTTAAATATTAAATAAAACAATTGGAATTATTAGGTAAAAAAATTTATTTTTTGCCTATTCATACACTATTTAATTTTAAAATAGTGTGGACTTCTAAAAATAAATATAAATTAAAAAGTCAGCAATTAATTCAAACAATAAAATAATTTATTCAAAACTTATAAATTATATATAATTACTTATATTATTTTTAATACATAAAAATTAGTTCATATAACAAATAATACAAAAACCCAAGTGTAATTAAAAACAAGACTGAACAGTATGACCTTAATACATTTTCGAGAGATTATTGGCAAAATTCTATTTGTTAAATCAGAACAGACGCTTTAAAACTACATTCCAAACGCTAAGATTTTAATATTTATAACTTTATACTAAAACAAAATATTATTTAACTATTTACTAAAATTTAAACCTATAATTAAAATATGACTCTGTACTGTACAGTATATCTCAAATGTATTTTCAATTACTATTCAGTTGTTCTCATGTCGTAGCCAAGACTCGACACGCATTTCTGTTGTACTTCAATTGCTCTTAAGCACAGTTATTGCTCAGCCGCTTATCAATTGTAATCTTTGCCTAATTTAGTAATTATTAAATATTTAGTTATTTAACAGTTTTTGTGAATTAATTATAGTCTCTTCGCGGGACTCAACTAATTAGTTTACCACTTATTGCTTTTTCGCCGCGCAATCAATCGCAAACTGATTACAAACTAATCACTGGATCAAACGCGAAACACATTACCGATAACTCATCACCAGTCGCACTACTTCTTTGCACCGGATATACAACTTGGCCTAACAATACCAATACAACTTATCTCCAGTTGGCCTACAGCTGCGCACAGGACACAAAACTTGAAACACATCTCTCAACAACTATTGTCAACACAATACAACTGATCTTACAATCACTGGACGTATAGCGCGACTACAATCGAATTACAACTAATCCTCATTTAAGCGATAACTTATTCGTATCAATCGTAACGCTCGGATACCGCTCCCGCTATAACCGACAGCTACCGCACAGTCGACGTCGAATCACGTGACGCCTCCTAAACGCCCGTCAAAATATAAATAAAATAATTCTCAAAAATTAAAAAATTTATTTATTATATTATACCATTTTCTAAACATACAAAAACAATATATCTGCAATGGCCACTGATAGCATTCATTGGGCATTGCGATATTTTTTGGGGGGCATAACAAATTATAGTAAATATTTATTTACTCTTTTAATTTCTTATTTTTTAATTCTTTTTGGTTATATATTAATAAATGTTTTTAAAATTAAATACAAATTTTGTTTTGAATACACACTTAATAATAATTTTAATTAAAATTTTTTAATTCATTGTTAGATTTAAAATAAACTTTTAAAAAATACTATTTTAAAATATATTTTTGCATATACAAGCCAAATTAGTTTAATAATAATTTATTATTAAATTTATTTGAAATTAAAATAAGTTTTTTTTTAATATTTAATAAAAATATATTTATTTAATGTAAATAATGTGTAATTTGTACAATTAACAGATATTACATATACTGGATAATTTTATTAAATTTGAATGTTCGGCTAAGGTAATTATAATAATTAATGTGAACATTTATAATAATTCACAATTGGTACAAATTTGATTATTTTATTTAATTATAAATAATTAATATTTAACAAAAAATAATTAAAATTATATTTAAAATTTAATTTGTTAACATATAATTTAATTACTGTAAATATATAAGAATACTCTTAAAATTTTAATTAATAAATTTTATCATTGTTTATTGGCTTAAGTTTTTTAAAATTTAGGTAAATATTTATAAACTCTAAATATAATGTAATTGTAAGCTAAAAACAATATAATATTTCAAAACGTTGTTGAATATTTTGCAAAATCTAAATATTTTAATTAATTTAAAATTAAATATTTTAATCTAAATATATTTTTTGTTTAATATTTACATTATATAAATTAGCTATTTATTTTTAAAAACAATTTTTTCCATTTCTATTAGCTAATTTATATTGTTAATAGTTTTAAATTAATACATTTTTACTGAAGTTTTATTTGTAAGATAAGAATAAATTTATTTTTTGTTTAAATTATTAATATCCGGATTTTATAATTTTATTACTATTTTTTAATAATTATATGATTCTTATAATAAACAAAACATTTTATTTATTAAAAACTAAAATTTATTTCCAGGTCTGCTTATTACGTATTGATAAAATTAACATTCTTTTACATTTTATTAACAATAATTTTATTTTTGGTGCCATCGGCATTTTATATGAAATTTATTTTTTTACATGCCTATGGGTTAATAAACAATTGATTACAGTTAATTATAAATATTAAAAAATTGTTTAATGTTACAAATATATTTGTTAAATAATTTAATTTAAAATATTTCTTGATAAGTGTTGATTCCGCCAAAATTTGTATTATAAAATATTTTTATTAATATAATTAATTTATTTTTCAATAATTACAGTTAACAATTAATGTTTAAAATTTTTTTTAATTTATTCAGATATTGCTTTTATTTTTTTAACTATATAACAAATTTAAAAGCTAATAATTTTTATTAACAATTAAATCTTAATACTTATTAAAATTAAATTTAATTATATCTAATTAAAAAAAATTATTTTAGAAATTATTTTCAATAGAGTTATAGTTTCAAATAATTATGTAGTAAAATTTAGAAATTTATTTATAATTATAAATTAGTGATTTTTTATTTAAAATTAATATACTATTTACCACTTTGCAAAACAATTTTCTAAAATGTAATTGGTATTAAAATAATGTAATTTATTATTTAATAAATGAAATAATTTTTAATAAATATATGATTTACAATTTTATTATTTTCTTTTAATAAACATAAATTTCAAACTCTATTTATAAGTACATGTTTTAAACTGTAAAAATTTAAGATAATCGAAAAATTAATTTTTATTTGCAAGATAACTTTTATTTCTGAAATCTTATTCGTTACTAGAATTACAGACATCAAACTCAAAACTGAATTAATATTACGAATTAAAATTTTGATAAATAATTTAAACAATTTTAAAAATTTCTAAATATATTTATTAAAAAATTTTGATAAATAATACATAGTATTTTTGAAATTATTTTTAAATTTTTTTATTTATTTAAATCACACGCAGCAACACATTTTCATTCGATTTATTAATGCTTACATACAAATAATTTGATACGAATGGCTGTAATTAATTTAATAATTGAGATTCTCAAAATCTACACTATATAAAATAAAAAACCTTGTTTGTTTGATACCAAAATATTTATATAAAAATTTTAAAATAAATATTTATTAAAATTAGTTTTTTATAACAGTTTAAAACTGGACTTAATTATTTTATATTATTACAATTTTAAAATAGTTTTTATATAATTTCTTTAATTTGTGCTTTTTTATATATTAAATCTAAATGTATTTGGAATCTAAATAAATTGTATTTTGGCCAATATTGTTGATTTTAATCACAGGTATTTTTGTAAGCACCTAAATCGTTAAGGGTTGAACTAATTGCTAGATGCAATCAACACAATATATTTTAAATAAATAAAATTTAAAATCTGTTCATCACAAATGTTGTACATAATTTGATATTATTGTTTAAATACATTCTTGAATGTCAATTACGCACTTTTGCATAATATGTTGTTTCGATTACCAAATTGTTTCTATAAATAAATATAATTTCTATTGATTTTACTAATGAATCAATTACACATTGTTTAGCATTGGTATAAATTTATTATCTTAAAATAAAAAAACTCATATTAAAACTGCAGAATTTGCCATTGCTTTTATTCTTTGCATACAATAATTCAATTTGAGATTTTGAATTCAAATATAATTAAAAAAAAATTTAAAAATTTTAAATTGAACTAGATAATTGAAATAAATTTTAATAAATTCAATTATTAAAATAATTATAAACAAATAAAAGCAAATAATTAATTAATAATTTATAATAAAATTAATATATTTATTAATATTAGCTTTCATACGAGAGCCGTATATTAAAATTATGATCAAATTGTAAACTGATGAAGACTTTGCCGCTTTAACTCCCACATAACTTATTGAATAAAGGTTATTATTTTCGCTATTATTAAATTTAAAATATTTTTTCGATGTAAGTGAAAAAATTAGAAATTTTCCCGCTATTAATAAAAGATTTTAAATTTTCTCGTTATTACAATAGAACTTTTGACTCTGATCTTGTTGTTCATAAAAGTACCCAAATTTTTTCACAAATATAAACAAATATTGAATTTGTCCTGTTTTGAATAAAGATATTTATTATTTATCCGTTTTTATAATAAGAGCTCAAATCTATAATTTTTTATTCCTTTATTATAATTAACAAGCAGCCGAGTGGGGGGGGGGAGCTGAATGGTGAAACTATATTCATTTATTTAAAAATGTAATTAAAAAAGTTATTAATAATTAAATTTAGTAGAGCTTAAAATAAAATACTCGTTAAATATTATCTTATATTCAGTTGTTGCAGAACATGTTAAAAATTATAATACGCCGCAATATAGCCTACATTACTTATATATTACATTATAATTAAATTGCACATGTTTTCGAAAACATATAGATATTGAACAATTTAATGTAAAAATTATAATTTAAAAGTTTATTTTATTGAATAAACTTATCGTTTATCAAAACATTATTTAAATACCCTTTTTGCCTATCGTTTCTTAACTAAGTTTAATAGTTTTAAATAATATAAATTGCTATAACATTATTTTTATTATAAAAATTTAGTTTTAAATTGAACATCCAAATGCAATTGTTAAATTTATCAAATAAATAATTATTTCTTATAATGTTGTAAAATAATTTTTTTTCTAAATTTTGAAATCTACTTCATTTTTCACGAATAAACTTGATTGTATTTAAAATTAATGTTTCTTGTATTCTTGAAAAATATCTTTTAAAATCGTTTAAATTTTCATTTCAAATATTAATTTATTATTAGTTTATTATTATTTTGGAAAATAATTAATATAAATATATGAAAATTTTTTGTTTTATTTGCGCAACAAAATTTTTATTGTGTATTAAAGTTAAAATTTTTAAAAATCAAAATACAATTAATAAAAATAAAATAATATTTTAGTAATTAAAGTTAATATTAGATTTTGAAAATTTAATTAAAATAGAAAAAATATATTAAATATATTAAATATTTATTTATTATACTCCAATATCTTATTTATCAACAAATTTTTAATAAATTTATAATAAGTTTAATTTAAATTTACAGTTCCAAATATTATTAAATTATATATATACATCCGTCGTCAAAACTATCTTTATAGCTAAAAACAAAATAACTGAATAATTCTTCAATATTTTGTTATAATTTTTTTAATGTAACTATGGAATTTCCTGACCGATCTACCATAAAAATATTTTTAAATAATATCAACTAGTTAATTTTTAAAAAATTAAAATGTGTTTTGAGTTAACTACTAAGATTTAAAAATTTTTTACATTAACAATTAATTTTTATTAAAAATTATTGTTTATATTTATTTTTAATTTTAAAATATTCTACATTATTATAATTAACTAAAATTATAAATAAAAATTAATTATTAGTTTTAATTAATTTATTTTAGAAAAGTTTAAATTTAATTTTATTGGTTTTTAGAAGTTTAAAGTAGTGACAAATTGTAACTTGTAAAGATTTCATAAAACAAAATTAAATGTCAATACGCGTACCAGGTATTTTTTAGCTTAAAGTTATTTTATAAACACAATTAATAAAATAAATCCAATTTGCAAATGACCAGGGATCGGGAAAGTCGACCGATCCAGGGGGATCAGGAGAGGCATTTTTCCCAAAACGCTCAAAAAATCTATATATTTATGATAAAATTTTCTATAATTTAACTAAATTTAAGCTAAATTTAGTTAAATTAATTGTATTTAAACCGGATTTAGCACCAATTTATAAAAAAATTTTAAAGGTGTACTTTTTCTCTCACCAAATGCTAAGGGTGGTAAATCCAAATTTTTAAAATTAGGGAGAATTTTTGCCTGATCCCACCTTCACGATCCTTGCAAAAGACTGTTTTTGGCGTTAGTATAAAATTTTTTAATACTTTTCCAAAATAATTATTAAACAAAAATCTCTAATTTTGTAATAATATTTATATATTATATCTTGTTAAATTAAATTAATAAATATCTTTTGCAACATATAATTTAATGAATACAAGACTAATATATTAGTTTCTATAAATAACGTTAAAATAAGATATTAATGATATCTAAAATAAAAAATAAGTCTAATTAAATAAAACGTTCTTTACATTTTTATTTTACATTAGTTTATATTGACAGAACATTAATCAGACTTCTACATGCAACAACTACTACTTTTAATGTACACATATTTATTTTTAACTGTAATATTATTTTTATGTGATTTGTGTTTTAATTGATAAAATCAACTTTTAATTTTATATTAAAAACTATAATTATTAATGGGTCATCACAAGTGTAAATAACCATAAGAAAACTTAACTGGAGATACAAATTTTTTTGTTATTATTTTTGCATCTCAAGAAAAATATGTATCTCCATGTAAGTTTTGTTTTATTTTAATTAATAACCAATTTTTTAAAAGTTTAAAACTAGAAAGTATAATTTGTTTGAAATGTAAAAATTACATTTGCTTTAATAACTTTATGTTTTAAATGCATGACCTACAGCAAATAATTATGGAAATGTCAAAAAAATTTTTGTCTATCCCTTTCTGCCAAAAATATTTTCTTATATATTATTCATTTTAAAGCTCTTTTAAATAACAAAATTTTGGTAATAGATGGCGGGGGTTATCGTTTAGTTTGTTTTGCGTGGGGAATTTGGTTAGGCTTTGATTTTATTGTGCGGTTGCAGGACTGTGTCTTTTGACACCATATAGCAATTTAAGTTGTTTCGATAATTAAAATTAAATGTCTGTCTATCGCTTGAGCAATAAATAGCTGATGAGATCTCAACTAATTTAAGTTATATGGCGCGCGTGTAGTTGTTTTTTTTAAAACAAAAAATTAATTAAACAACAATTTAATTAATAACCAATTAATTAGGTTTTCGATACAACTACTGCAACCGTTAGTCAGTTGCAAATGTAAAAAACAAATAGAGAACAGACATGGAAAAAGCATGTACAGTTTTACAAAAATAGCGTTTTGTATATTTAGTAATAATTATAAACAAGTATATATTTAAATTTAGTTTACGCTTTGTCTCACATTGATCCGACTTAAGGTGTTCATAACATTCAGTTTCAGAAGCGGTGTTTGTTTGTGCAAAAAGTGATCTATTGCTGACTTATTCCTATTATTAATTTGGATTTTACAGTTGATTACTGATTACGATATTTTTCTATTATATTTTTTTTATTAATATATTATAATCAGCAAATGTTAAGTTATATTTATATATTTTGACATTATATAATTTAACGTTATAATATTTATAAAAACTTTAAAAACATCTTTAAAATGCATAAAAATTTATTTATTTAGTTTTATATAAATTATTATTTAATAGCAAATAGATAATAATCATTCTATATAATCAAAGCAAAATTATTTGAAAACAGATATTTTTGTCAATTTTTATACATTAAAATGAATTCTAAAATGTAAACAAATATATTACATAATAGAGTTATAAAAATGTTATTACATTAAGCATTATATTACACTTAATATATTATTACTAAAATTTATTTATAGATTATTTTTTATAAATTTCTTAAATTTCTATTAAAAATTTTTATGATTTACTTGGTGAAATATTATAGAAGGTTGGTTCAACTACTGTGTTGTCAACTAAATAGTTTTTAAGCAAATATATATGATACTTATTTTATATCAAAATATTCTTAATTGGATAAAATAAATACATTAAAATAATATATTAAATTGATTAAAATTTAATTTATGTTAAAAAGTTAAAAATATAAGTTTTGTTTATTACTGATTAATAAACAGTATTTTCGATTCAAAACAGAAAATAAAAAATTTTAATATTTTAACTTAATTTGATTCATATTTTAAAGTTTAAAGATTACATTATTGAGCAAAAGGAAAACAACAATAATAATATTTAAAAAAAATAACAAAATTTTACTTGATTAAAATATAAACATGAAAATTTATTAATGCTAATAATATTATAAAAACTAAACTTGTAAGATAAAATAATTCTAAATCATACATGCGCGAATAAAAAATATTTGCATATAAATTGAAAATTTTAAACTAAAAAAAATATCTTTACTAAGAACAATCTTTATTAATAATGTTAAGGTATTATATTGTCTCAAACAATTTTAAAATGTTTAAATACATGTTTGTGCATTTTGGAATCAATTGTAAAAATAAATTTTATGAATTTGTTTTCACTGGCTTATTTATTACAACTTTTGTTGTTTTAGCTATTATGACATTATTTACAATATTTTATTCAAATGTTTTTATTTTTCAAAAAATATGTACAGAAGTGCTGTTATTTTCACTAATATATTCGTATTTTATTACTAAATATAATTCAAAAAAATTATTTAATATTTTTGACGAAATGAATGAATTTTATGTTAAATATAAAATAAGAGAAACATATTATTCATTAATATTTTTTATTTTAGTGCAAATAATTTTATTTGTTTTATCTACATTTTTCATTTATTTTAGCATGTTAATTGATGAAGTTTTGTCTAAAACATACAATATATCAATTAGTCATCATGCTGCACTAACTGCATTTTATGCTAATGGATGGATAATATCAATACAATATATTTATTACGAACTAAACGCAAAATATTTAAATATTTTAAATGTAATGAAGAGACGGATTAAGCAATTTCGAGAAAAACCGGCGAAAGAATTCTGGTTTCAAATCAAGCAAACGATTGATGATTTTAAAGAAGATGAAAGTACTCTTTATCCAATTTGTTATAAACTTAATATGTGTATAATTGTCGTTAATTTATCAATTACTATTATGTTAATATTTTTCTTATTTTATCATTGCACAAATATGTCTTTGTTACTAATATTTAATATTTTATTAATTGTAATTTACAATGCTTATTTTTTAACAACACAATTTTTAATTTGTTTAAAACAAAAAAATAAAACTGAAATAATAAATATCTTAAAAAAGTGGACACAAAATCACAACTATTATGGACAAATAAAAAACAAAATTTAATATTAAATTTAATTTGATCTAGATATTATTTTTTTTATAAAACTGTAATTAAATTTATGTAACAAATGTTTAATTAAAATGCTTTATTATATATAAAAATTATAAGATATAATAATAAAACAGTTAAAATTAGTGATAAATGTTTTTAGAAAATATTTATTTATTTATATATTGTAATTAACACCAATTGAATTTTAAAAGTTTGTTTGTTGTTTTTAAAAATTGTTCTTGTTAAATAATTTTTGAATTTTTAAAATATGTTAAAATATAATATCAAAATTTTTTAAAATTATAAATGTTTAACTTGTATTCATTTTAATTTTTATAATTAAACAATTTTTACAGTTTATAATATTTTTTTTTAATATTTTGAAAATTAAAAATTAATGTATTTAATAAATTTTATTAAATATTAATAAAATAATAAATAATACTTAATTAATTTATTATAAAATTAATAGTTTTTTAATATTATGTTTTGTCATGCCATAAAATTTTTATGAAATAATAATAAAATTTAACAAATTATATTTGTTTTATAATTTTAAAAATGCGATTTTCCTATATGTTAATATGATAAAGTTTAAAAAAAAAATTATTTACGAAAAATAGAGTTAGCTAGATTTTGCAAAAATTGGTTACTGGAATATTATTTATATATAAATTTTAAAATACAATTTATATTCTCTATTTTAAATCTTGCAACATTTTAGTTTTTAAATAAGTAAAGACATGATTGATATCTAAACTTTTAAAAATAAATCTAAAACAAAAATATATCGTAATACCCAACATATAGCGGCATGTCGGTATAACACATGACTTTGACTTTAATTTTAAATTTATTTTACAATTAAAATGCAATAATATATCTTAAAATTAAAATATAATAATGTATAAAGTTTAAAATAAACTAAATTAAATAAAAAAAAATCAAATTTTTAATTTTAAAAGTACTGTATTAAAAACATTAAATAAATTAGATAAAAATAAGAAAATTTGTGGAAAACCTTATAATTTTGCTAAATTTTAATTTAAAATTAGACAAACACAAATGGTAGGTTGCATAAAAATTAATTCAGCTATTAATTTGTATTTAATTAATAAAATTAATTGCAAATAATAATTAATTAAATTTTTTATATTATAAAATTTCCTCGCTTTATACCGGCATGCCGATAGGACTCTTAAAGCCATTTTAGCACAAATGGTCATCCTCGCTTATACCGGCATGCCGTTATAAGTGAGGTATTACGGTAAATGATTATTCAAATATAAAATAAATGCTTAGATTATATATTTTAAATATATAAGTTATGTGCAAGTTGTTTGTTGAAAACTTAATTACTTTAAAATAACTTAAGTATGATTGAGTATATTTTTAAGAAATACGCTACTAAATGTATTAACTAAAAGAAAAGCTTTTTATTTTTTAAATCTTCAGATATTTTTTGTCTGTATTTTATTTTTTAAATCATGACTAAGCATTACCAAGCATGATATTTCTATAATCCAGTTTTGCTTGTTAAATAAAATTTCAAAATAAGCAGCAAACATTTAACACCACTTATTATTTATTGATAAAATATATTTTTAAATAAAACAAATTAGTTATACTTTTGAAAAAATAAAATTTATTTATAATAAATTTAGCATTATATTAAATTAACCTTACATAAACTACATAGCATTATATTTTTGCTATTATATGATTTAATAATGCAATACTGTATAAATACATTAAAGTTATAAACGTATTAAGAGTTTAAATTAAAAGCAGAGATCAGAAAGATAAGTTGGTCTTGGCAGAACAAAAAAAGATTTTTTAAAAAATAAAACTAGTTAAATATTATGAATGTATTAAAGGAGAAATTTTCTTAAAAACTTTAAAAACTTTTTTAATTATGATAAAATTTTGCCCATTTTAACTTAATTTTATCTAAATTAAGTTAAATATAGTAAATTCAAACCAGTTTTCTCAAAAAAAATTCTTAAAAAACTTTGCTTGATGCCTAATTTGACCGTCAAAAATATTAGAGGATACTATTATAAGCAACGTCAATCATTTATTGAGTTTAAAAGTTTTAAAAACTAAATTTGCAAAAATAACTTTACACTATTACCAGGATCAAATTCTAATAGGAATAAATTTACAACTTTTAAAATCAGAGAGGAATTTTGCCTGATATCTTCTTATTTTTATTTAGCTATCACTGATATAAAATTTTATATAATACTGATATAGTATTATTTTTTAAATATGTTAGTTAAGAATTAATATAAAGTGTCTAATTAAAATAGCCAGAAAATAGTATGGTGCTAACTTTTTTATTTATTTGAATATTTTTAAAATTTTACTTTAATTTAAATTAAAAAATAATATTTTATTAAAATTTAAAATTATAATAACAATGAGTTTATTTTTGGTGCCCACGGCAGTTTACAAAAACATTATTATTTTTAAAATCATCTCTTAAGTTACAAGAGTTTTAATAAATATTTAAATAATTAAAAAAATTATACTGTATTATTATAGCAATAATTATACGAATATAACAGAGAATGTAATGACAAAACTAAGAAAACCGAATAAAAATTTACAGTTTATAATAAACACATTTCAAGCCTTGTATTCAAATTCAAGTAATAATTTTAATATTTGAAAATCGTTGCTTAAATAGATATTTGTTTTACTATATTTGTGTAAATCTATGTAAATTCTGCGTATAGTTGGTCTTTGAGATTGAAAATATTGAATCGAAAACAAATAAATTATATCAAATAAAAAAATTAATAAATACTCAAAAAAAGATTTAATTATTAAATAAAAATCATTTAATTTTATAGTCGATACGAGTGTTAAGCGAATACAAGTCGAGATAAACAGTTCTAAAATCCATAAAAAGGGTAAAAATTCCAAATAATTATTTATCGATTCCTTTATATCTAAAATGTTTAAACATTTCTTTTCCAGTTCTTCATAATTATAATTATAATTTTTGAGCCAAATATATATTTGATATTCTATAATATACACAGCGTAACATGTGCATGTTAAAAATATTTGAGATGCAATGCGCCAATTTAAAACAATTAATTGAAAAAATATTTGTGTAATGCTAAATTAAAATTTAAAGATTTATTAAATTAATTTTTATAAAATTTTATAAAAAAATTTGTTATAAAATTATATTTATATAAAAATATTTACCCGTGAATTAATTCATTATTATTATAATATACGTAAAAATATATAATAATATTTGGCAAATAAATTAATACACACACGATGGTCATTACAGTATTTGTCTTTTGGTATTCTTTTCTTTGCAAATGTCTTTCTTGTGAGAGCTGTGGTTTGCAAAACACTTTCTTGTCTTTTCATAACTATTTCTTTTCTTGTGTATACCGTTTTTTCGGGCCAATTAACCCGACATGTTTTATGACGAATTGTTAGCGTAAGTTGTGCTGTGCGTTTGCGGTATTTTAAGTTGGGATCGGCGCACAAAATTTGACAAATTCTTTGGGGGGTTAGGGGAATATTTTGGTCAAATTTTAATTGACTTGCCGAATTTTCTATCTTTTTTGCCGCACGAAGTAACCGTCCATAAGCCCTTTGAGAAAGTTTCGGTGGCCTTCCCAAACGTTTGTTTGTGCCATGAGTTACGGGATTTTTTAGAAATTTGCTTATTGTAGATTTAGCTCTATTTAGTATTCTTCCAATTTCGGAAAAACTCAAATTTATCTCCCGATAGGCCACTATTTGGCCTAGCTCATATTCGGTTAATTCTTTACCGCGCGGCATCTAAATTATTATTATTAAGTTATTTATTATATATTTTTATTAAAATTATCTAGTTTAAGCCTAAATTATTTTAAATAAATTAATTGTCACTATTTAAACACAATTTAATTAAATGTTCGTATATTTATTTCCCGGCAAATAATAGTAAATTTTGCAAAAATCTAAATAAATTACAAACCAATTGTCTGATTTGCGCCAATTTTTTTTTATTTTGTTTATACAGTAAACTAGTTTTTATCTTTTAATCCTAATCGGAATGCATTAATCCGTTTTTGAGTAATTTGAAATTTAATATCGTTCGTTTATATCTTACTACCTCTGTATGTTGTTTATTTTATTTAATAATTTATATTGACAGTCGTTCAATGTTTTTGAAATATTTTGCAAAATATGTTTAATTTTCACCAAATTTTTGTTAAAATAAATAAATAAAATATAAATAATAAAAAATTTTACACTAACTAAAATTGGAAATAAAATAGATGTAAAAATATTTGTAATTTGGGATTCAATAAAAGCTAATAAAAGCAAAATAAATGTTATAAAAATAAAATTTGTTTTAATTTTAAAATTAGAAACAACAATTTAGAAATATATGCAACTTGTTTATATTCACTAATTTTAACCCCAATAAAATATAACATATCTGATTTTGGTAAAAATTTATATGCCTTTTTTACGTTAAACATTTTATTTTTTAACATACGATTTATTTAAATAATACTGTAGACTTACAAAATTTTATCATAATACTTTATTCAATAATGTGAAAAATATTTATCTAAAATTTTTTAATAAATAATTTACATTATTTACATTAAGTAAATATGTTTTTGTAAAAATAATATGTGTTTTTTTATTTAATAATTATTACAGGTATTTTTTTTTTATTTAAAATCAAATATTTTAACAATATTTATCTTTTTATTTAAAACGGTTTAATAATGTTTTTAAATTTATTTTTAAACAATTTTATTGATTAATATACACAATTTATATATGATAATGTTGTAAATTCGGTTATTTTTAAAAATTAATATCTAATAAAATGCATTATATGCAATAAAATTTTTTATGAATGTAAAATATTATAATCTTTATATACATTATTTTTTTTAATATGTTAGATAAATATACAAAAGCGCCTAATAATAGAATAATTGAATTTAAAAAATATAATTATTTGTGTTAAATTTATGGTTTACAATAAATTTATTTTTGGTGCCCACGGCAGTTTACAAAAACATTATTATTTTTAAAATCATCTCTTAATATATAAATTAATTTTCTATATAATGTCCGCCAATGGGGTGTTTAAGGGGGTTTTTACATAATAATTTATATTACTTGTATTACGTGAAAAATAATCCAAAAAGATTAATACTTATAAAATGTAAACATAATTTTTATTTAATTTAAATTTACAACTTATTTGAGAAATTTTAAATATATATTATTAATAATGTTATTCTAAAAAATTAGTTTCTAAAAATAAAATATAAACTGTTATTTTATAGAAGTATTTTATAATTATATATAAATGTTTTAATTTCATTAACGTGTAATTTAAAATAATATTAAAATTATATCTAAATTTCAAATGTTGTAAATTTAAAGTTTAATTTTTTATATATTGAAGATAATAAAAATATTTAAATAAACCCCCCTCCCCTTAAACACCCCCATTGGCGGACAAAATATAAATAGTTGATTTCTTTATTATAATGTGTTTGTATAAACAATAATGATTTTTTAAATTGTCGTGGGCACCGAAAATAAAATCATTGTAAGTTAGTTTAATACAGTTGTAAATTATTAAATTAAAAATCTGAATACTTTAGTAAACTTTTATTTTGAGTTATATTATTAACTTTTTTTATAAATGTATTGTTTGAATTGTTCAATGAATGAGATGTTATAAGAGTAGACCACATCTTTAAGATACCCTAAAGAAATAAATCAGCAACTGTAAATTATGAAAATCGACTTGACAAGCTAATTACTTTTCCAACACAATTGAGTAATTATTGCACTTCTTTATTAATAAATTTATTAATGCATATCTCGTGCGTAATAAACATTATAAATGTTTTTTAAAATTATTTTTAAATGTTTTATAACTTTTATTTTAGAAATTAGACAATGCTTATAAAATAATTAAACTATAAAAAATATTTAAATAAATAAAAAATTTAGCACGGTGTTCTGGCTATTTCAATTTGACAAACTATATATTATAAAATTTTATTTTTTATATAATCTAAATGTATTTTATATGATAAATAATGCCATTGAATTGTTTTAATTATAATAGTAGACATTGAGTAATCTGTCTTTTACTATCTATCTCTGCGCGCATTATGTTGCAATTCTAACTTGTTAAGTAATTATAAATTTGATAAAAATTAAGTCTTATTACCTAATTATGTTTACAATTTTTAATTTTAATACAGTTAAATCTTAATGAAAAGACAAAACTATATTTTTAATATTATAGCAAAACAAAATATTTATGCAAAAAATTTATTAAGAGCAACATTTTTTAATTAACTAATTGATGTTTTCAAACATTTAAAAAAAATTTTGACAATGACATTTAATTTTTTATAAAAATAAGTACTAGATAATACAATAAGTTTAAATTAAACAAAAATTAAAATTAACTTAATTTATAATAATTTTTAACAGCATATATTAAATTTTTTGTTTATTAACATTTTATATTTTAATTATAATTATTTATTAATTATTAAATTATAGCTTCATAATCATTAATTTTTAAATTGTTAATTAAATTTATTTTGTTTTATTGATTGCAACATAATTTATATATAACATACTAATTTCTTAAAAAATTAATTTATTATTTTGAAAATAATAAAAGATTATCTGATAACAGTTAATTTTTAATTGGCAAGTTTAAATTATTTTTAATTTTTAAATGTAAAATACATAATTAATTACCTATATTATATTTTTGATTAATTTAGCTTTTGAAATTTTTAAAGTTTAATTATAAAAAATATTTCTAAGATAACATGCTAAAATTTTGTTTATCATTTAATTAAAATTTTGCATTAAAATTAGTTTATATAAATATTAATAATTATATTTTTATTTTATGACTAAAATTACAAGAATTAATTTGTTATTAAATATTGTTATTTATAAAATATAATAATTTACCAAAGCAGTCCATACTAAATTATATTTATATTGTTGGATCGGTGTCACACTGTCGTTCCACTACTTTTCCCATAGTAGTGTAGCGTCTGTTGTGGCATGCTTTTGTCAAAACTTTGCAGTAAATGTCACTCGTCGAGGAGTCCGAATAGTCTTATTATGGTAATAAGAGTTGGTGTGGATTGGTTCTAGGCTTTGATTTGGCCAGTGCACGCTAATATACTGTTACTCAATCTGATTAGATTTTGTTCAGATTCTTGTTGTTGTTTTTCTTTTCACCTTATTCGACGTTCCAAACCATTGCCACAACTATCGTACCACTAAGCAATTGCCCGACTCCTACCACATTTCGGTGTTGATCTGAAACGTCAAGTTATGGACAATCGATTGAAACTGATCCATCTCTAGTGGGCCTTATTGTTGGGGTTTAAAGGAGACGTTTCCTCACTGTTTCGGCTATTGATCAATTCAATAGATCCGATCCCAATATCTGAGAGGTGTTTTATGGCTTAACTCGTAAACCCTTCTGAGGTAGAGCTCGGCTGTCCACGACGTCGATCTTTAATATAGACTTTGAGCTAAGTCTGAACTCGTCTTTAAGTAGAACTTCATGGATGAACTCCGGAACCCGTCTTTAGAAGTAAGCTTTAAAGCTTAGCTTCACTAACTCGTCTGGAAGTGCTCGACCGTCAAAGAAGGTCGACACCAATGTTGGCCTTTAAAGCTAAGAACTAACCGTTTTGAGGGGCAATCGTCACGACATTTGATTATCTTTTTAAGCCCGGGTTTGGACCGAAGCTTAGACTTAGTTTTTAGCTAAACTATAACTCAGTCTTAAATAAACGACTTTTACAAATAAAACTATTTATTTAACATTTATTTAAACTTTACATTAAAAGTCAAATTCATTCCGAAATGGACAGTGCTCTCACCGTTGCGTCTCTTGAGCAATGGTGGCGTAAATTGGAACAATTTAACCCTAATTTACGATTTATGAAGAGTATCAAAAATAGGGAAATATCGCTCGACAGTATGCTTTGATCACTAATCAGATAGAGAAAGAGAGTTTTGATAAAAACACTGCTTTAAATAAAAAACTCTCGAATAATACAGAATAAAGTTTATCTATAATTGATTAAAATAACGATAAGATAAGAAACTGTCAGTAGAGGCCGGGGTTTAGTCCTCTATTTACACATATCTGTCGATTTGACGCAAATCCACGTTTCAGACAGGATGATATTTTTTCCGGGCCGAGATTGGCTTACCTTCCAAGTCTGGGCTCGGTGCCTACAAAACTACTACAGAGATATTCAGAGACAGTGCTGCACTGAAATATACTACAATTCTACCTGAGGGCAAACATGTGTGTTTTAATCCAAAATTTTTATGGTTTAATCCGAAATACAGTAAACACTTAAAAAGTTAATTAAACAAATTTAAATAGGAATTAGTTAAAATAATCAAATTTAAATTTGTTTAAATTAATTTAAATAATTATTTAAAATCTAAACAAAATTATAATTTTTAAAATATAAAAAATATTAATGTCTAATAAAATGTTTATTATAACTAATCTTTACTGTAGCATTACTAACCTTTTCTTCAATGCGTTAACTCTGAATATCTCTGTACTTAAATATAAATTTAAACTAAAATAATTCGTAGAGTTTATATAAAGTAAAATGTATTTTTTAATTTATATTTATAATTAAACTATAAAAACCGAATTAATTCTAAAATACAAATTTTTTAGTTCATATATAAAATTATTTTATACAAATTTTAGGTATAATAATTATTTTTAACTATTTATTATTATAATATTTTTAGGTTTAAATGCCTACCAATTGATTCTATCTAACAATATAATTAACTAAATTTTTTCAACTGTATAATATAATTTTCAATTATTAACTTTAGATAAAATTATTTTAAAAATAAAATTAAACGTAATTTATTACTTACATTTATAAATACTTAATAAATTAAATATAAATTAATTACAGTTTATACTTGTGTATTTGCAAATGATAATTTTGTTTTTATATTAATATTTATTAAATTAAATTATGAGCTAAATTTTAAGATAAAATATTTTTATTTTGTTACATTTTAATGTGTTTAAAAATTACAAATTACAACTTTAGTAATTAACCAAAATATTAATTTTTATTTTATAAATATAAATATTCAATAGAAATTGTTAGTTTAATCATGTTTAACCAGGGGTCGAACCTAAATCTCCGATAATTTGCAAAATGTTTTTATTTAAAAATATTGCTAATTTTTAGTTTATTACTTAATCAGCAATTATATCTGCCAATGCGTCCAGCAAAATAAAAATATAATTAAACAAATTTTTACTTTTAATTAAATATTCCTGTATTTAAATTCAATTATTCTTATCATGTATTTTAAATTTATATATATAAAACATTAATTTATTAATTTTAATTAACGGTTTGCTCGTTTATAATCTGACTTAGTACGTTTATAATTAAGTCAGAATAAACAGTTGTTAAAAATTAAAAAATTAGTTTGCAGTTTATAATCATTAGCTTATAAACTGTAAATTAAATTTTTAAGTTTTACCGTGCACTCTCTCAGTTGTAACTCACTGTACTGTAAAAATCTCTGTGTTGTAAATAATAATAGACTTTTTGACAAATATGCTATACTTACTAAAGTTAAACACATTTTTAATTGTAAACTTCTAACTATGAGTGGATTTATCGTGTCGACAGCAGTTTTAATAATCATTATTATTTTTAAGTACATTTTTTAAAATAAAAATTAATTTTTTGTATTATAGCCGCCAATGGGGGCGTTTAGGGGGCTATGGGTTAAATAATTTTTTTACATTTAATACTTAAAAATTAGTATATTTTCTCATAAGTTATATGAGTCATAACATTTAAATTCTAGACACCATTTTTATTTTATTTTAATTACAGTCTATTAAATATATATTATTAATTAATATGGTTATTTTTAAAAATTACAGTTTCTATATATATAATATAAACTGTAATTTTATAAAAAATGTTTTAATACTATTTATAAATTTTTTATTTTTATCAAACTGATATTCAAAATAAAATAAAAATTGATTTTAAAATTCAAAGATTTTGATTTAATATGTTAATTTTTAAAGTAGTATAAGTAATAAAAAATGTTTAACCCAAAGCTCCCCCCCCTAAACGCCCCCATTTTGCGGCTATAATACAGAAAATTATTTTTTATTTTAAAAAATGTATTTAAAAATAATAATGATTATGAAAACTGCCTTCGACACGATAAATCCACTCATAGTAAGTAGTAAAACATTGCAAGTTGTTAACTATTTTTACTAATATATAATTTAAGATATTCTCTCTACTGTAAAATATATTGCTATAATTCTATAAAATAGTATTAAACTTTGATTTAAAAAAAAACAAAATTTATTTAACATATGTTATGTTTTATGTTTTGATTGGATTGTTGTTTCAAACACTTAAATATATATTAAATTTAATTACCGATAATTTTACCGCAAAACCCTCACAATTTAGAACATGTTCTCATAAGGTGAGTTTGGGCTTCATGTTATTATATCCCGAGGTATAAAAACATGCTCTTAAAATGAGAATAAAAACTAGCTTTTAACTATAAGTTTAAAACAAATATTTTTGAAAATAATGTTAAACTTTAATTTTAAATAATTTAAAACATCACAGAAAAGAACATCTTAAACGAAATAATATAAATTTACATGATTTATTTAACGAATTTTGTATTTAATTTTTTTTAAAATTATAACTTTATTAATGTTTGAAAGTTATATAGAAAAGTTATTAATATTAAATTTTTGGTAAACAAAAATTTGTAAAATATTATATTAATATTATAAATGAGTTTTAAAAATAATACTTCAATTTAGAATAATTTAACAATATATACAATAAAACCAATTATAATTTATTAATTTGTTACTTATTATAGTTTAAGTTTACCTCGCCTTATAAGAACATGTTTGTAAAAGCTTTAAATTAAATTTTAGAAAATGGTCTAATTCACCTTATAAGAACATTAGGTTTTAAACTGTGCATGAATACGGTAGGTGTATTTAAAGCCTTTTTGACTTTAAAAACATATTTTATTTTAAAAAATAGTTTGGACCAAAATATTCTAAAAGATCTAAATTATATCAACGAAAAGACACATAAACTACACTTTAATCAATCAAAACATAAAAAAATTGCAGTTTTATTCTCAAAAAATATGAATTTGTTTATTGTTAAAAATTAAATATTAGATTAAATTTAACTTGTTCTACTGTTAAATCTCTGAGATGTAAAAAGTTTCTTGTTCGTTTAAGAGTTTACAACTGAGAGAGTGCACTGTATTAACTATTTATTTTAACTTAAATATAAACATTTGAAACAATTGATAAAACTATATAATCATATGTACAGAAATATCTATTTACGAGTAAAAGTTTGTGTAATTATATTTTTATTTTGCTGTACGCATTGGCAGATATAAATGCTGATTATGTAATAAACTAAAAGTTTGCTACATTTTTAAATAATAATATTTTTACAAATGGTCAGTGATTTAGGTTTCTCCCCTAGTAATTTGTCTTCTAATTGTTTTCTATTTAACTTTTTAGCTATTAATGTTCATCACAACAGTCGACAAATAGTCTATAACTGTTTATTTTTGTTATTTTGTATGCTAAAGCATAGTTGAAAATTATTTGAGAAAATAGTTAAACTATAGACGCTGGTGGTTTACATCCCTAACTTCTTCGTTCAATAGACATTACCAAAAATTTTAAAAATATCAAACATATTCAACAATGCATTTACATACCAAATAGAAATTAATGTAATTTATAATAAACAGCTTTTGAATCGCAGGTAACTTTCCGCTCAATAATTGATGATAATTTTACAAATAATTAAAAAATTTAAATTTGCTTCGCAATTTATTCAAATATTTTAAGTTATACAAATTTTACTCTTGTACAAAAATTGTGGTATTATAATCTGTTAATTTCATATTATTACAACAAATATATTCAGGTTAAAAATGTTAAAATTGAAAATAAAATTTAAAAATTAAACATTTAAATACATATAAAATTGTTTAATTTTTAAAACCAAAACAATATGTTTGTAATTTTAATTTAAAATTTATAAACGAGCAAGCAATCCTATTTAATAAATTACAAAACACTTTGTTAATTTTTTAACAAAAATTTATTTTGATAATTTTTAAAAATTTAATAATAAACTTACATGCTTAGTTTTAATGTCTTCTGATTTAAACTGCATTTTAAAAAATTTAGCAGTGTAATAAGCATATATCTCAATGTCAGTATAATATGCATTAAAACGCTCTTTGAAAGTCTCGTGTGATTTATTCGCGCATTCGTCGATGAGATGCAGCTAGAAAATTTTAATAAAATTTTTTTTTATTTAATTTAGACTGTTAATATTTAAATATAAAATGTAAAAACAGTTACATTTATATTAATTTAATATTTTATACAACTAATAAATTTAAATACTTTTATTAAAAATAATTTTAATTTTATTTATCAAAATAATCTAATTTACTATATTTTCATCAAATGAGCAGGTCCTAGAAAAGTTCTGAATTATTTTTTCGTCAACATGGTCTTGAATAGCGTGCTTGCACAAATGTTTATGCAAATCAATCCATAAATCTTCATCCGACATAGACATCACCCTCGAAATACAAACATAATTAATAAACATACATGCAACGAAAATTATATAACTCATGATTATATAGGTTTTAAACATAAAATTTCTTTTTTACTTAAAATTACAAATAATTTGTAAATGTAATAAAACGCAAATATATATAAAGTTATATATATATATATATAGAATTTTATTCAAGGTAAACTCAATTAAATAATTATAAAAGTTTATGTGCCTTAATCCCTAATATTTTATTAAATGTTTAGTAAATATTTAACAAGAATCAGGTACATGACCGATTGTATAAACTGATAAATTATTTTACTAGTTTTTCAATAAATTTAATATCAAGTTTTTTTTTAATTTTAAAAATATATTTATAATTATAGGAAAATTATGGTAATATTTAATAATGTTTTAATAATCAAACTTTAAACTTTAACATTATTCTTAAATATATATTTATTAAAAGTTAATTAAAATCAATTATATATTCTTATTTTTAAAACTCATACTGTTTAAGTAGTATCTTGTGTTAAAAATGTGAAACTAAAACACATCATATACATAAGTCTAAATAAGTTGGGTATTACGGTAATGATTAAATTTAATAATTAATCAATTTCTGTGAATTGTATTTTCATATTTAATTTTTAAATTTTTTAAAAATAAATTTAAAAACCATAAATTAATCTATTGATTTTTAAACAATTAAATAATAAAAATTTTTATATTAACAATAAAATAATAGTTAACTGACTATGTAATGCTTTATTGTGTCGACAGCAATTTAATCATTTATTATAATTTTTAAAAACTATTTATTAAACAAAAATAAATTTTAAATTTATAGCCGACAATGGGGGTTTTTTAAAGGAGTTTAACTTAAATATTTTTATTATATTTAGTATAAGAAAAAATAGGGTTTTATATCTTAAACATTTGAGATCTTATTACAATTTTTATTTATAATTAAATTACAATTTAAAAAATATACAAAATTTATATTTATTTATTAAAATTAAAGTTTATATTAATTTATAGAAACTGTAATTTTTCAGAAAAAATTTATTCAATAAATATATTTAAGATTTTAAAATTAAACTATCATATAAAATAATGTCTAGAATTCAAAACTGTATAGCAGATGATCTTATTTTTTAAATAATATAAGTATTAAAATATTTAAACAAAAAAACTCAATACGCCCCCATTGGCGGCTATAATACAAAAAATTATTTTATTTATTATTATTTGTTTATAAAAATAGTAATCAATATGAAAGCTTCCGTCGACACGATAAATTCACTCATAGTAAGTATATTTAGGTTTATGAACTAACTTTTAAAGTTTTAATTAAAAACGCATTAACTTTTTATGCTAACATCATTAATAAATAATTTAATTTGTAAATATAATACATTAAATAATATTAATATTATTTCAAATATGTAAAAATAGAATAAAATTATTAACATCATAATTAAAAACAAATGAATTCTTATTTTTGTTAATCAAAATTAGGAAACAATTTTTCTTAATTAAATTTAGGAAATGATAATTTTTCTAAATTAAGTTTAGAATGTTTGAAATATTTTACTTAATTAAATTTAGTAAACAATAATTTTTTTAAATCAAAATTTTATGATTTTCACACATCCGCTATAAAAGATATAAATATACTGTAATTTTGCTAAATGCGGCACTACATGCATTAGCATGTATTAGTTTGTTTAAAAGCTAATAATAAAAGTTTGTATGCAAAATATATGATTTGTGTTAAATTCTTGCAAGATAAATTAAATAATTGTTACTTGGCATAATTTTGTCATTTTTGGCGACTTGCTGGTAGAACGCGTTCAAATCGATTATAAAGTAGCAAGTTGAAGTAATGATAATTTATTAAGTAGTTATCTCTGTCTCTTTGAGTTAAATTATGCTATTTTTTCGTTTTTTCTGCTTTGAGCCACCTGACTGTACTAGATCAGATCTAGCTGACTTGTCTCCAATTATAAAACTACAAAATTTGCCTGCCTTATTTTTAAGTTAGCTTGCTATTAAATAAAGTTATATTTTTAGATACGCTACATTATAATTAAACGTTATGGCTATATTACTTAAGTTATATTATTATTTATAATACCGTAAGTTGTAATTTAAAATTATTAATTTTTATATAATAAAATGAAATTAATTTATATATTAACAAAAAATAATTAATAGATAAGTATTTTTTATTTTGTAAACTTAGTTAATATGTTACTTTAGCATGCTTAACTTATATGTGCGTATTTTTTAATTATATAACAGTTAACTATAAAAAAATAAAATTTTAAAATATTATTATTATAATAAATTATGCAATAATTAACTATAATTTGACATATAAAATTATTTATAAATGACGTTAGTAAATTAAATTAATATATTGTTATATTAAAAGAATGCATTTAAGAAACATACGTCTACCCAAATAACAATAACTTATTGTTATATAAAATTAAATAATTATTTTAATTTATGTACAATATAATTATAATAATACATGTTTTGCAAAATATTTTACTTTTAACTATAATGTTTAATTTATAGTTAATTAATTTTTTAGAATTAAATTCATTTATATTTTTATATAAAATTAAATTTAAAAGTAATTATTTCGCACTAATATAAACAAAGATTTCAAATAACTTTTCACATATGAATTTTAAAAAACATATTGCTATTTTTTAAATAGGATAATTTTAATATTTTATAAAAAATTATTATATTATTTTTATTAAAAAAATTACTTAAATTTTATTAAAATGTTTATTATGCAAAAATTTATTTATATTTTATTGTTCGATATTAAATCAGTTATTATTACTCTAGTAATCGGTTTATTAGTCTATTAACTGTCAAAGTTTTATGTGAAAATGTTTTTACTTCCACCCGGGCCCACACCATTACCACTTTTGGGCAATATTTTATGTACCGTAAACCCTCACAGTTTAAAACATGTTCTTATAAGGTGAGTTTGGGCTTCATGTTTTTATATCTCAGGATATTAGAACATGTTCTTAAAAATGAGAATAAAAACTAGCTTTTAACTATAAATTTAAAACAAATATTTTTGATAATAACGTGAATCTTTAATGGTTTAAAAGATTTAAAACTTTAATTATTAAAAACATTAAAAAATAATAAAAAATTATATGATTAATTTAACATATTTTGTATTTAAATTTGTTTTCTAAATTACAACTCATTTATTTTTAAGTTCTATAAAAAAAATTTATTCATATTAAATTTATTGTCAAACAAAAATTTGTAAAATAATTATATTATAAATAAGTGTTAAAAAATAATACTTTAATTTAGACTATTTTATCAATATTTACAGTAAAACCAATTATAAATATTTAATATGTTACTTATTATAGTTTAAGTTTACCTCGCCTTATAAGAACATGTCCTTAAAAGCTTTAACTCAAATTTTAAAAAGTGGTCTAATTCACCTTATAAGAACATGTTCTAAACTGTGAGGGAATACGGTAAGTAGAAATTAAATATTAATAAAAATATTGTTGGTTTAAATATGCATGAAAATATTTTAAAATTGATAACAAAATATTTTTATAATATTAAAATTTTGTTTAGAATAGCTTTAAAAAATATTAATCAAAATCAACAAGAATTATTCAAGGTTTTCAAATTAATAGCACAATTTTTGCTAAACACAATTTATTGTTCATCCATGATAAATTATTTTTAAACATTACTTATAATAGTATTTCGCACTAAAAATCATTGGAATTTAGAAATAAAAAAAATAACCAAAAATTACGGTCCGGTCACTACGATATGGATGGAAACTAAACCTTTTATATTTATCACTGATATTGATTTGGCCAAACAGATTTTTTGGAAAAAAATTTTTTTTGACAGACCAGACTCTCACACTGGCAAGCTAAATTAAAGGATTAAAATATATAAATAGGTTTATTCAATTTTATCTAATTTCAGCAAGCAATATTTCAAATAATGAGCACAAGGATATATTGTTTTCCAATTATGGACATACATGGGAAGCCCTCAGACGCGTCGCACATATGGCTGTTAAGTAAGTTAGCAAGTTGTTATTTAAGAAATAAATTCCTTTTTAAATAATCTAATTGTGGTCTAATTTTTTATGAAATAAAATAATAAAACTTTTAAATTTAAATAAAAACAAATTTAAACAAATTATTAAATAAAACATTTAAGTTTTATTCAAGTTTTTAAATATATATACAGTCAGTTTCAGAAATGTGTGATCAAAATCGAGTTAGTAGAAATCTTAGCACTCTGGCGCAACTCATTCTACCGCAATGCAAATCCGCCATTAATATTTGATTAGCTGATTTTTTGCAATTTAAAATTTTAAATTAAACAAGTACCTTCAATATTGACTATGTAAAACATTAAAGGTATGCTTTTAACATGTTAAATTAATAAAAATTTAAAATATAAATAATATTATACGTTTTAACTATAGCTAATTATTTTTATTATAATAAATTAATTACAACTAGCTAAATTTTGAAAGTATAAAATTATTATTACTTTATTTTAATTTTTATTAAACATGTTAAAAGAATATCTTTAATGTTTTAAATAGTCAATATTAAATGTACTTTATTAATTTAAAATTTTAAATTGCAAAAAGTCAGCTAATCAAATATTAATGGCGGATTTGCATTGCGGTAGAATGAGTTGCGCCAGAGTGCTAAGATTTCTACTAACTCGATTTTGATCACACATTTCTGAAACTGACTGTATATATATTGTTTATATAAATCTTGTATACTGTATAACATTTTTAAATTACCAATTGACATTAGTCTCTAACTTTTTTACATATTCACTCTTTAGTTATGTTTGTATTTATTTAATTATATTAATATATTATAGCAAATATTCAACAAACGACAGACTCGTATATCTTGCGAGTGATTGTGTGGACAGAACTGTAAAACTTATGATCGCTAGAGAAGGCATTGATAAACCATTCGAACCGTATGAATACATTTACAGCACATTTCTCAACATTATAGCCACCACTGCTTTTGGAAAAAGGTAAAATTATAATTTTATTAATAATTAATTTTTAAATCTGATAATAAAAATTATACAGGAAAATATATAATTATATTGTTTTGTTTAATTACTTTATATTTTAAATGTGCAAATATATTAATTTAACTATTAAAATAACCAGGTTTCATTTTAATGTTAGAGCCAATAATTATGCTGTAAATCTGAGCTTGCCAAATATTGACATTTTCTCTTTAAAATAAATTAATGTACTAACTGGGTTAACGTTTTCTAATATATATATATATGTGTTAAAAATGTTAAGTCGTAAAATTTATGTCAAATAAAACTATTATTGAATTTTATTCACATTTATGATAATGACAAAACTAAGGAAATAAATAATTTCTATTAAATTATTAATTTTATTTTTTAATATAAGTAATTACTCCGATTCAAACCTAAGTGTGGTAACGGTTCTGAATAACTAATTATAAATAAATTAAGATAAAAATTTAACTTTTATATTTTTGAAAAAAATAACTTCCGAAATACCAGTATTTCCGGAGTTATAATTTAAAAATTAAATTACTCTTAAATGGATTATATTGTATCATTTAGTAAGCTTAGAAATAAACTGTAGTCTATAAACAATTTTTATTTTAATTTATTTTACAGTATACGAAAAACTTATATTTATATACATTTACTAAATTTATTCTCAAAAATTACTGTTTCTATAGATATTCTTTAAACTGTAAATTTTAACAATAAAATTATTAAATATATATAAGTATATGTTTTTCATATACTGTAATTCTAATATAAATAAAAATTGTGTTTAGACTTTAATTTATTCCTAAACTTACAGAATGATACAATACAATCTATTTAAGAGCAATTTAGATTTTTAAATATAATTCCGGATTTAATGGTCATTCGGAAATAATTTTTTTAAAAATATAAGAGATAAATTTTTATCTTTATTTATTTATATTTAGTTATCCAAAACAGTCAACACACTTAGGTCCGAATCGGAGTTAGTTAAGTATAATGAATTTGCATATAGATAGTCAATAATCGCTTTACCGATCCCTGCATTAAAATTTAAATCTTTTAAAATTCAAATACTGTAAAGACGTTTAAATAAATAATACTTTTATTTCTATTTATAGTTATGATATGTAGGATAAAGAATACAAACTTTTTAAGTATTTTATGCGAGACTTTCCGCAAGAGGTCGGAAGTAAATTCCTGTTATGGGAATTCTCGGCTTTTATGCGGTTTTGGTATCGAAAACTTGTGACAAAACACCAAAATCTAGTCGAAAGTTGTATTAATACAATCAAAAACAAATTTATCAGTCATTACGAAGACTATAATCCGTCAGTAATTCGCGACTTTAGTGATGCACTCATTAGTGCCAAAAACGATGCCTTAATTGAGGGCAAAGAGTCCGCACCTTATCTCACGGACGAAAATCTATCTATGGCTGTCTTCGATCTGTTCATCGCTGGAACCGCTACATCGCAGCAGACATTCGAATGGATTTTATTATTTTTGTCGTATTATCCGGAAATGCAGTTACGGTTGAGAGAAGAGATCGAATCAGTAATTGGAGACAGAATTCCAACCAATGAGGACAGGAGTCGATGTCATTATGTAATGGCATTTATATCCGAGACACTCCGGTTCCGTAATATTCTGCCTGTTGGTTTTTTTCACAGTGCGGTTGTCACCAGTAAAATAAAATAGGTATTATTTTAGATAATATTATTTATACAAAAAATTAGAATTTTTAAAAGTTATTTAAATCTTGTTTTATATTAGAGTACTTATTTTTGATTAAATTATCATTGTTATTAAATTTTTATTAAATATTTTTGTTTATAATTTATAGAAATAGTCAAAACTTAAAATAATAAACTTGCTTTTAACTTGCACATAATAATAATAATATTTATAAAATTTGATAATAAATTAGTCAAATATGTAAATTAAATTTTACAATTAAATGAGCTTAACTAATTAAATATATCAAAAACAATTAAAATATTTTACACTGAAAAATTATCATACATTTTAGTTATATCTATAACTCAAAACTGTATAAATTTAACAAAAGTTATATTTATTTTTTAGGCGACTATACACTACCAAAAGAAATGACGGTTTTTGTCTTTCAATCGGCAATACTTAACGACGAGAAGTATTGTCAAAATCCGCATCACTTCAAACCCGAGCTCTTCTTAGAGAACGGGGAGTATACGACAACCCGACCCAAGGCGTTCATACCATTCGGTGTCGGAAGAAGAGTTTGTTTGGGAGAAAAGTTAGCGATCGCTAACTTATTTCTGGTTTTGGTTCGGTTTCTACAGTCGACCTCTGATTACAATATTGTTCTTCACTCTAATGATGGTATAGAACCTAATCCTTGTTTTCCGAATTCAATTATTCCAAAACAACATAAAATTATTTTAAAACAAAAATTAGATAAACTGAATAAATAAATAAATTATCAACTTGAATTTTTCTAATTGGTTTATTTTATTATTTAATACAAAATTTAATAAATTTGAATTTATATAAATTAAATTTTTATTTTAAAAATTAGAGAATGCTACAAAAATAATTATACTATTTTAATTAAATTTCATTTTTTGTCTTTACAATAAAGTAAATTTTTTCAAAATATTTAAATAAATAAAAAAGTTTACACAGTGTTACTTTCTGGCTATTTCAATTTGACAATCTATATATTATAAAATTTTATTTTTTATAAAATCTAAATCTATTTTGCATAATAAATAATTCCATTGATTTGTCTTAATTATAATAGTAGACATTGAGTAGTCTGTCTTTCAGTATCTATCTGTGTGCACATTATGTCGTAATTCTAACTTGTTAAGTAATATTAAATTTGATAAAAATTAAGTCTTAATATCTACTTATCTTTACAGTTTTTATATTTAATGAATAGACAAAGTTTTATTTTTAATATTATAGCAGAACAATATATTTATGCTGAAAATTTAGTAATAGCAAACTTTTTTAATTAAATAATTAATGTTTTCAGACTTTGCTTTAAAAGTTTGACAATCTCATTTTATTTTATTTAATGTGTAAGAATAAGTAGAAAAAACAATAAGATTAATTAAACAAATATTAAAAATAACTAAACTTATGTTAATAACATCATTTATTAAATTTTTTGCTTATTAACAATTTATATTTTTATTATACTTTTATATTAATAATTAATTTTTAAATTTAAATTATAGCATCAAAATTTTTTTTTTACAAATTATTAATTTTTAAGTTGCTAATTAAATTTATTTTGTTTTATTGAATGCAACATAATTTATATATAATAAATATATAATATTTTAATTTTTTAGAAATATAATTTATTATTTTGAAAATAATAAAGGATTATCTGATAATTATTAATTTTTAATTGGCAATTTTAAATTATTTTTTTGTCGTTAAATTAAAATACATAATTAATTACCTTTATTATATTTTTGATTAATTAAGTTTTGCAATGTTTAAGATTTGATTATAAAAAATATTTCTAAGATAAAAATATATAATAAAAATTCTATTATTATTTTTAAATAAATATTTTAATTAAAAATAATTATTATCCAAGATAAAATAATAAAATTATGTTTATTAGTTCAATAAAATTTTGCATTAAAATTAGTTTATATAAATATTAGTAATTTTATTTTTATTTTATTATTAAAAATTACAAAAATTAATTTGTTATTAAATAATGTTATTTATAAAATATAATAATTTATTATCTTGTTTTGCACAAAGATATCTTAACATTCTTTACAATTTAAATATTAATTAAATTTATATAAATAAGTTTGTACAATTTTAATTCTTATCTATATAATATAAAATAAAATAATCATCTTAACATTTAAAAAATCGATTAAAAAATACATAGTAAACATTAAAATATTTTAAAAATTTAAAAATTATAATTAAAATTATAAAAACTAATTGCTAATATAAACTATAACTATAATCAACACATTTAGAGCATTCTTGTAGAAGCACACATTTACAATCGGTTAGTCGTCGATAGTATGGAAAAGTGCACTGGCACACATCTCTCATTGTAACCTCCGGACAGATCTCTACATCAGGACAACCGCATATATCCGGACACATAGTACCTCGCGATACAATTCTATCAGCTAGGCCACCTGGACATTTTCCGTTAATAGGCATTTGACATCTTGCCAAGGCCATGTATCTAACATCTATTTTATATTAAAATTAAATGTAATTATAATTTTTTTAAACAAATATTTTATTATGTATAATTATTAGATTTTTGTAAAAATAAATAAAAACACCATTATATAAAATAAAATAATAATAATTTTATAAAAATATAAAGTAAGATAATTTTGAAAACTAAAGCAATTTTATTGATTAATAATGTTTAAGTGTCTTATAGTTTAAAATATATATTAAATTAACTTTATTAAGCATTTAAAAACAAAATATTTTCAAGGCGATTTTGATAAATATTAGATAAATATAGATAAATAGTTTTATATTAATAAAAAACAGTAAAAAAACTACCTTACATTTGAACTTTTATTTTTTAATAGCACTAATTATGTTTGGTGTCACAATTTATTGTTTTCATTGTCACATGTTTTTTCAAATAAAAGTTCATAAATGCAATATAAAAATAATTTTATCCTTGTTTGATTCTAACTAGTATAGTTTAAGCAAAACAATTACTATATAAAATTAAACATTTATATATTGGTATTGTCTCGTTAATTATTAAGGCTTAAATATAAGTAAATTTATATTATATTACAAAAAATAAAAGTCTATTTTAAAATTTATTCTAATAATATATGCATAATAAAATGTTAGTTTTACTAAACTTACTCGGACAACATTGCAGCGGTATACATTTACCACCATAACGTTCGAACACATAGCCCTCTGGACAAATAGTATAACAACCTAAATCACACCGCTTAAAACAACAGTTGGGTTTGGGATCATGACACGTAGGTGGACAATAATCTTTGCAACAGCACTTTGTGCCATTGTAACATTCTAAGTGTACAATACCCAAAAAATCAATGCATTCTACAATGATAATTATATACAATTAATTTATTATAATAAGGATTAGTATTAAAAATAATAATCACTTACTATTTGTACAAATCAAACCTCTTGGCTCAATTGAAATCCATGATGTTAATGGAGTTAGCAACAATTGCAGTAAAGCTAGAAATGTTAATTTTACCATTTACTATTGTAATATTACTAACAGTTTACTAAAAATATTTTTAATTTAATATTTATATTTATTAGTGGAGATAAAATAATTTTTTTTATATTGATCATCAATTTGTAAAGATGAGTTTTAACCAGTCTATTGTTTTAAATTATAAAACGTATGTTTTGACATATGTTAACCTAAAATATTTAGACAAAAGTTAGTGAGCGTTATTCAAGTAAATAAATTAATTTAATTTTTATGCTGTATTTATTTATTTTATAAACTAATTAAATAAATTTATAAATTTTCTTATTTTTTAATTTTTTTTATTAACAAAATATTATAATTATTTTTTTTTAATTAAAAACAATATTAATAAGATCAAGTATTTTTTCAAGAAATTAACATTAACAAAAAAAACTGTAATTTTGACTTTAAATATTAATTACGTCGACGATTAACTAAAAAAGGATCGGGTCGTTGAGTACCATCTGGCTGTTGACTATTATCTTGCTCATTTGGCTGAATTGTTACCGTGATCATTTCAATCGAGCTATCATTTTCATTAATTGACTCTTCCATTGAAATAGTATTTTCATTGTTTGTATTTACAGATTGAGAGCACATTATAATTGGAATCAAAAATATTATTACAGTTAGTAAAACAACAAAATTCATTTTAATGTTAATTTATCTTGTTTAAAAATTATTAAGTAATTTAACTTATTAAAATTTTATTTAATCTACTAACATAAATTATCAATAAAATATTTTATTAATTATTGATAATATATTTCTAAAAGGATATCCATCGGAAACAAAAACATTTGAAATGCACATCCGTAATTTATAGTTTATTAAATTTAACTTTGCCTAACATAATATTTTACAGTTTATAATTTCTATAACTTTATTGATTTTAAAATAAAATTTTTTTGTTTTAAAATTAATTTATTAATTTTTAAAAATAATTGATATTTTATTTGATACTGTGAGATTAGATTATTTATTTTTGCAACAAATGTAGGTATTCTATCTATGACAATTTATCATTTTTAATTTATTAAATTCGTGAAAAAAATTTTGATTTAGTGGTAAATAAAATTTTAAAATTACTAATAACCTTGTTACATAATCTTTAAAAATAAATTCTACACAGACTTATTTAATAGTTATAAAAAAATAAAATAAATAATTTTAAACTTGCAATAAATCTTTAAAAAATATTATTAAGAAAATTGTTGCTTTATAGTTTGAGAAATTGTTTAGATCATATTTACGTTGCAGAAATCAGTAATTATTAATATTTTATAAAAATTAAAATTTAGGTAAATTTTTTTCAGATTTTGTATTCTTAAAGTAAAACAAAGAACATAATATAAAAATGACAATTAAAAAATTTAAAAACAAATATATAAAATATTTTATTGTTTAAATATGATTATGCTAATGTGCGTCAAACATCTCAGTACATTTTAAAAAATAAATTTTATTTTTATAATATAATTAGTAAACATTTTTTTAATTGCTTTTATAAAATATTAAACAATAATTTTTTTTGTACATAGTCAAATGTCGCTAATGAAAAATGTCTGATAAATGACATTCGAAACGTATTACGTTCGACATAATGCAAAGTTTGTCGCGAATAATTAAGTTGTGTTATGAATAAAGTATTCAATTTGAATATGCCTGCTAACAATAATTTTTTTTAATTCTCTCTCTCAACATATTTATATTCAATAAAAGTTTATTTTAATTCATACGTTGTGTGTACTTCTCTGATTAAATGCACCTAAACCTTACGGTGCTCACCACTACCACCATTGGCCGATGTACCGGTGCTCATCACCCACACCGAATGAAAGTTGTTTTTCGGGTATATTGGAATGAACAATAACAGCGAGCGCACGCAAAAAAACTTTATAATAAAATTACAATAAATTTTTTTGAACCTATAATTAAATTAATTTTGTGTAAAACAAAAATGATAGTTTATTTGTTAGTTTGAAAATTTAATTACGAAAAAACTTACTAATAAATTTTATATAAATGCTATAATTAGTGTTCTGTTTTTTTGTAATATTTATCTTTTAAACTTTGTTTTGCAAAAAAATTATCTTTTAAATAATATTTAACATTTTTATCTGTTGTATTAAAATCAATGATTGAAAAAATCGACCGATAAATGAGTTATAAACAGAAACTTTGTTTTTCGCTTCAAAATAGAAAATAAATTTTTTTTAAATATCTTAACTCAATTTGATTTATATTTCAATTTTTAACACAAAAAACACAATGTAATTTATACATGTACTAAGTTTAAAGATTGCAAGATTTGGTAAATAATTATAAAGTTGAAGTTTTAAAACTTTTATTTGATTTAAGTTAAGACTGTGACGGTGGTTTAATTGTGTGGATATTGCTAATTTTGTAGCGAAAAACAAAGTTTCTGGTTATAAAAAAAAATTTTGCATTTATGTTTAATTATTATGAAATTTTACTTACTCTAGCTGAACTTTAAATAAAATTAGTTAATATAAATGAATGTAAACTAATGCTAATTAATTTACCTAAATTTAAAATTGATTTAACAACAATTTAGATAACTTTTTAAAAATTTGGTAAAAAAACTTAAATATTTTGAAACCGGCCTTCAGGGTCTAGCAACAGTTAAACAAAGTACCTTGTTACAAACCTAATACTAAAAAAAATATTTTTTAATTTTTAAAATAAAAATAAATATTTTGCTAATTTATTTATAATTTATTTAATAAAATTAATATTACTTGTGCAATTTTACAACAACTATTAATTAAAAAATTAAATTTATGTTGCACAATTAAAAACATTTTGAAATAATTATATTTATTCCATTAACAATTTATTCTTGTCAAATGTAAGAAAATATTTGATTAAATGTTTTCCAGGCGTTTGTAAATTTATTTTAGAGTAATATTTAATTATACTAAGAGTTAATCAAAATTATTTTTGTGTAAAATAAGAAAACATCTAAAATAAAAAAACATGTTTAATTTTATTATTTATTATTTTAATAATTATTTTATTATTAAACAGTAATCAATTACTAATCTTATTATCTTTTTAATGAACATACGATTATTGTGTATTTACAGAATTTATATTTATTTTTATTAGGTGATATAAAATATTATTTCTAATGTAGCTATTTTACCTAATTAAACATATATAAGTATACATTTTACATTAAAAAGACAATTTACAGGACTGCAATATAATAATAATCAAAACCTCAAATTATGGCCAAAAAAGACTTTAATTTTTAAAGTTAATATTGGATAAAATAAAATTTCGGTATTTTTTGTTTAATTGGCATAATAAATATTATGTCAATTAACAAAAAACATAATTTTAAACCAATAGGAATTAAGATATTAAATGTTAAAATAATTGTAAAAATATCTATTAATACCTATTAATATAAAAACTTATTATATTACAATGCAAAAACAATACAGAGTTTATTTTAATAATTAAATAAAATTTGTCAATATTAGTGCAATAATTGCATAAAGATAACAGTGAATGTAATAGCCGAACTCAGAAAATAAAAGAAAAATTTACAATCAAGTGTAAATATATTCCAAGCTTTATAATTAGTCTTAAGTAACATTCTTAAAATTTTAAAATTATTTTTTGAATTGGAAATAAATTTCTTATTTATATTTGCGTTATATAACTGAATATACAATTGATTAATAGTCGGTCTCTGAGACTGAAAATATTGTATCGAAAATAAATAAATTATTGTAAATATGAATATAATTGTGTATTCGTATAGGTATCTAATTATAGAATATAATGTATATGTCTTTACAGTTGTTATTAATGCTAATCGCATACAAGTAGAGGAAAACAATTCTAGAAACCATAAAAAGGGCAAAAATCCCAAACTATTATTTATCAATTCTTTTATGTGTAATATGTTCAGACATTTTCTTTCCAATTCTTCATAATTAAAATTATTACTATTAATTGCCGCAAATGTCCTCTTTTCTATTATATATACGGCGTAGCATGTACATATCAAAAAGAGTTGTGTTGTTAGCAGCCAGTTTAATACGTTTATAGCCCAAGTTATTTCAAACAAACTATTTAAATAAAAATTTTATTGCTATATATTTAATGTAATAAAATAAAATGCAAATTTATTAACAAAATATTTATTTCTGATAATTACCAAGTTATAATTCCGTCAAGTTGATAATATATAACTGTGTGTATGGCTCCATTTAATACCACAAAAATTATGCAAATAATTGACAAAAAACCACTTAGTATGTTGATAAATTTAACCTCAGCATTATTTAAAAACTCAGATAATTTTTGTAAAATTAATCTAATTTGTGGTAACTTAATTTGAAAATAAATAAATGATATAAAAATAATCCAGGTTTTTTCAAAAGATGACAAGGGAAATATAATAGTTTGAAATAGATTACTATCAAAAGAACGAAAAATAAATGGAAAAATAATAAATGTAATAAAAGTAATATAATTTTTAATTTTAAATGTCAAAAGCAATAATTTTTGAATTTTCAAATTTTGTTTATTATTTAATATATTAATACCGGAAAAATATAGCAAAATTAATAATGGTAAAAATTTATTATTTTTGCTAGTGAACATTGTGGAAAAACTATGCCAAATATGCAAAATAATTTTTATTAAATAAAATATATTATTTCATTATAGTATCATATTTGTTTTTTGTATTTATTTAACAATATATTTGTAATTTAGTAATGCTGCAAACTTTAAACTAGTGTTTTTTAATTTATTAGTTTTTGTATATCTTATATTATTTTAATTTAAAAAATCTAATATAAACAAAAATTAATAAATTAAAAAACATTTCTTTTAAGTTTACAACATTACTATATTAAATCATCTAGTCAAATATTGTATTTACATTTGACAAGTTCAAATGTTAATAAAATAAATATAATTATTTTAAAATGTTTTAATTGTACAACATAAATATAATATTCTAATTGATAGTTGTTGTAAAATTGCACAAGTAATATTGATCTTTTATACTTGTACAAGTATCTTTTCGCAAACCAAATGCTAGCGAAGGATATATTTAAATTTTTAAAATTAGAGGAGATTTTTGCCAGAACCCCCTTCCACATTCTTGATCCTTGGTTTATATCTGTTTATAACTTTTTTATCGATTATTCTACAGTACTTATATTACTGTCATAATATATCAATTTGGCCATAATTTTAAATTATCATTATAATATGATAAGTATAAAATTGTCGATTGAAATATGTTTAAAACTAATTAATGTAAAAATGTTTTAATAAGTAAATATAATTATAATAATGTGTTTCACAAATCTCAATTTATATTTAAGTAAATAATAAATTTTTTATCATATAATCAGTTAAAGGTTTTTATTGTTTTATTTAAAAGTAATGTTTTTCAGAGTAAACAACAATTAATAAATTAATAAACAATTTTTTAGAATTTATGTATTAAACAATATTAACAAATACAAAAAGCAAAGATTTTAATATTATAAACTTAATTTGCAAAAGCTTATTATAATATTAACATATTAATAGTTTTTTCAAAATTCTTATTAGTAATAATAATCAATTTTCACCATTTTTTAGTTTGTTTTATTTTTTGGGTATTAATATTTTAAACGAGATTGAAAATTTTAATTTTAACAAACTGTTGCTTTATACATTTAAATTTAAAACTATTTTAACTTTTTTGTTATTTATTTTTATGCCATTTATTTGTCATTCATTTAATAATAATTTTTTACATATTATATATCCTTTGGCATTAATTGCTAAAACCTTGATTATTTTTATTTCATTTATTTATTTTCATTTTAATTTACCGCAAATTAAAATAATTTTAGAAAAATTATCCAAAAATTTAAATAATGGCGAGGTTAAATATATCTGCAGTATAAGCAAATTTTTGTCAATTATTTGCATAATATTTGTTGTTATAAATGGAGCCATACATACATGGAGTTATTTGTATTATCAAACTAATGGATTTATAGACTGGTAAAATTTTAATTAATTTTAATTATTTCTTTGACTAATTACCGTACTTCCGCGCATATATTTAAATGCCTTTATAAAAAATTTTCACTTGAAACACAAAAAAGCTTTTAAGGCGTTATCATTCTATATTTCTCAATGCAAGATGTATGCGGGGGAACAAGTATATTAAAAATTTATAATAAAACTTTAAAAAATTATTTAATTATACATATTAAAAACTTATATTTATGAATATACTACATTCTATCCCTGATATAGTAAACAGCTCGGTTCCGTAAAATTTATTCACTATAAGCGGGATTTACTATAAACAATCAAAATTCTATTCATAATTAAATTCGGTTCTTAAAAACTAATTGATTATAAGCGAGTATTCACAATAAGCGGATTGACACTAACTAGTAAGCAGAATAAACTGTAATATAAAGCTGTTTGCTGTATTTAATATTATATTAATAAAATACAAATATTACTAAAACTATTTCAAATATAAAAATCTACAATTTCTTACATGAAAATCAAACTAAAATTACTAACCAGTAAATTGTTTTAAAAATTTAAATTATAATTAAAATTTTTTTTAATATAATAGTATTTCTGAAATACTTTGGGCAATGAACATACTAAATTGGTGGTTATCAACACAATTGTTTCTAATATGTACATGTTATGCACTATATATGATAGAAAAGCGGACATTTGCCTCAATTAACGAAATAAACTTTAATTATGAAGACCTGGAAAGAAAATGTCTCAACATTTTACAAATAAAAGAATCGATAAATAATTATTTGGGATTTTTGCCATTTTTATGGTTTTTAGAACTGTTTTTATCGACTTGTATGCGATTAACATTTATAACAACTGTAAAGACATATACAATAGGTTCACTCATTAGATATTTATATGAATATTCAGTTATATTCATATTTACAATAATTTATTTGTTTTCAATAAATTATTTTCAATCTCAGAGACCAACTGTTAATCAATTGTATATTCAATTATATGACACAAATATAAATAATATTTTTATTGCAAATTATAAAAATAATTTTAAAATTTTGAAATTGTTGCTTAAGACTAATTATAAAGCATGGAACGTATTTACCCTTGATTGTAAATTTTTCTTTTATTTTCTCAGTTCAGTTATTACATTCACTGTTATTTTCATGCAATTATTGCATTAATGTTTTTATCTATGTAAATTCCAAAAACATTAATCAAGTTTCTTAAAGCCGTAAACAAGTAAACAGTAATCATAGTTAGTTATTAAAGATTATTAAAATTTTGAATGTTAAAATATTTGTTACTACAGTCAACAATGGGTTTATGACTTCATGAGTTCTGTCGTTTTCTGAAAATTATCCCTCATTTTTCAATCACAACTCCAATTGAATTCAATGTAAATCATATCTCAATTGTATCCCTCTCTGGGTTTAATCGCTAAATTTACGGTCCCGACCCCAGGTCTAATACCCATAGTTGACTGTATTTAGTAAATTAAATAAAGACAGTCTTATTTAATGTCTTATGGAATAATAAACTAGCACTAATTTAAATTTAATAAATTAAAGATGAGACCTTTCTGTTTCCCACAATTCGTCTTTACTATTCTCATTAGATTTTAATTTAAACTTTTGAATAATATTTGTAATTGTTTAAAAATTGTTTAATTAAGATGTTGTGAAGGCTGTCCACCCTTTAGCGCACAGGTTTTTTGCAAATATATCTAATATGTTTAAATTGAAAGAAATTTGAAAATTGAATATTTTGCTAAATATAGTTTTTATTTAAACTAAATTAAATAGGTCTGTCTATCATTTAAATTTTTGACGTAGAAAATAATTATTTTAATTGAATTTAATAATATGTTTATTATATGTTTATTTTTAATCAATTTTATTAATTGAATGCGTAGTACAATAATTAATAATAATTATTTAAAAATCTATAAATATTACAAATAAATAGCAATGAATTTATTATTTTATTTAAAAATTGTATTTGTTGTGCTAAACATAAAGATTTTATAGATTAATTAATTGCCAAAAATATATATATTTAAATTGGAATATTTTAACAATTTTTAAATATTATAAAGTTAAATTTAATTTTAAAAACTTATATTATTAAAGATTATTTAGAATTTAGCAATTTTTTAAATAAAATTATTTTAAAATGTTTTATTATGCAAAAATATGTTAATAAATAATGTGCGTCAAAAATTTTAATATATTGTAAATAAAAACAATATTCTTCACGTTTTATTAATTTAACTATTAAAATAAAGTTAATTTTTTATATAATTAACATTTAATTTAATACACATTGTTAAATTAAAAATTTATTATTTCTAAAAATATATATTTGCAAAACAAAATTATTTATCAACATAATTTTATCACAATGTATAATAATAATCAATTTTTACCGTTATCAAATTTGTTATATTTTTTGGGTATTAATATTTTAAATAATAAAGAAAACAAATTTTTTCTTTATATATTTAAGATTAAAACTATTATTGTTTTCATCTTATTTATTATTTCGCCATTTATTTTTCAATTATTTAATAACGATTTTTTACATATTATATATCCGTTGGCAATATTTGCTAAAACCATGATTATTTTTATATCATTTATTTATTTTCACATTAATTTACCTCAAATTAAAATAATTTTACAAAAATTATTCAAACATTTAAATAATGGCGAGGTTAAATATATTTGCATTTTAAGCAAATATTTGTCAATTATTTGCATAATATTTGTTGTTATAAATGGAGCCATACATACATGGATTTATTTGTATTATCAAACTAATGGAATTACATACTGGTAAAATTTATTTTAAAAATTTAATTAATTTATATAATTTTTTATTAATTACCGTATTTCCGCGCAAATATAAAATGCCGTTAAATAAAATATTGTACTTAAACAGAAAAAAGCAAATTTGATGTTATCGTCATTTCTATTGTATATAGTTTAATTTATACAATATTTTAGCAATAACCTTATTATAAATGTTTTAAAATAGACATTATTTATAATATTAATCATAAATAATTTTTAAAAATATATAATTTTTTAAAGTAAAAATAAAATTTAATTAAGAAGTTTGCTTTGCTATTGTAATAACTTAAAAGATTATATTTTGGTTTATTTATAATTTTATTAAAATAAAACAGTTTATATTTTAACACATGCAATGATTAAATTAATTAAAATTTATTGTGTTTCACATCAATTTTAGAAACTTGCTCAAAATAGAGGTTTTTTCAATTTTAATAATATGCAGGAATTTCATGGTAAATAATGTCATGTTGTCTGTTTTACTCATAATTTAAATTGCATTTGTATGCGCGGGATCACGGTAAAAGTATTTAAATAATTTGTATTAGAATTTTAAATACTTAATTAATTAAAATATTAAAAATTTTACTTATTTTAACATTTTAGTGTAAATTAGTTTGCTGCTTCTAAAATTTTTAATTTTAATTATACTATAATGAAATTTATAATATTTGATTGCAACATAAATAAAAAAAAATTTAATAACAAGTTACAGTTTAAAAATAATTTTAATATTTAAAATTATAATTAAATTATTTTTTTAATAGTATCTATGAAATATTTTGGGCAATGAACATTTTAAACTGGTTGCTATCAACACAATTATTTCTAATATGTATATGCTGTGCACTACATATGATAGAAAAGCAAACATTTGCGTCAATTAACGACAAAAACTTTAATTATGAAGAATTGGAAAGAAAATGTCTAAACATTTTACAAATAAAAGAATCGATAAATAATTATTTGGGATTTTTACCGTTTTTATGGTTTTGTGAACTGTTTTTATCGACTTGTATGCGATTAACATGTATAACAATTGTAAAGACATATACAATCGGTTTACTTATTAGATATTTATATGAATATTCAGTTATATTCATTTTTACAATAATTTATTTGTTTTTAATAAATTATTTTCAGTCTCAGAGACCAACTGTTAATCAATTGTATATTCAATTATATGACACAAATATAAATAATATATTTATTGCTAATTATAGAAATAATTTTAAAATTTTAAGATTATTGCTTAAGACTAATTATAAGGCCTGGAACATATTTACACTGGATTGTAAATTTTTCTTTTATTTTCTCAGTTCAGTTACTACATTCACTGTTATTTTTATGCAATTATTGCATTAATGTTTTATCTGTGCAAATTTTACTTACAAGAAGTGTAACAGCAATTTCCGACTTTTATTAATAATAAAAATTTTGAATTTAAAAAAGTCTTAAAAATAAATAATATATATATTTAATTTTGGCTGAAAGTGATAGACAAAGATTTTATTGAGATTTTTCATAATTATTTGCTACAGGTATTGCAATTGTAAATGAAAGCAATTAAAATATTTTTTGTTTTTACATCTCGAACAAATTATATTTACAAGTTTTAAACTTTTAAAACATTGATTGCTAATTAAAATAAAGCAAAACTCAAATGCAGACACAAATTTTTCTGGTATTATTTTTGCATTTAAATAATAAAACAATATCAGACAAATTTGTATCTCCAAATAAGTTTTGTTTTATTTTAATCAGTTATAATTGTTTTTAAAGTTTAAAACTTGTAATTATAATTAGATCAAGATGTAAAAACTACATGTGCTTTAAACGTTTTTAATCATAATTGCAATACTTGTAAATAATTATGAAAAATCTTAATAAAACTTTTGTCTATCACTTTCTGTCAAAAATTGTTTTAAATATATTATTTAATTTTAAGGCTCTTTTAAATACCAAAATTTTTTAGTAATAGGGAATGAGGCTAACCGTTACAACCCTTGTTAGCTATTTAACAATATAAAAATATTGAATGTTAAAATATCTGTTGCTATTTATTAAAGTAAAAGAAAGACAGTTTTATTTAATTACTTATGGAATAATATACTAGTTTTAATTAAAAACTAATAAATTAATGATGAAACCCTTTTGTTTTCCACATTTCTGTTTCACTATTATCATTAGATTTTGAATTAAAATTTTTACTAATTTTTGTAATTGTTTAAATTTTTTAAATTAAGATGTTGTTACTGCTGTCCAACCTTTAGCGTATAGTTTTTCTTGCAAATATAAAATACCATCTAATATTGCAAAAAATAAACACACCATGGTCATAATTATGTTGATTTTATGCATTAATTTCGTCCTAATTTAAATTTTCAGTAATTTTTAATAATTTTTGTTTAAAATAACAAAATGAAATATAAGCAGTCGTTTTGGTTTTCGGCCCAAAATAGCAATATCCTCCCAATTAAACCCCCGGTACAATCTTATTTTAAATCAAATTAAAGTTTTAAAACTTTAACTTGATTATTATATGCTCAATAATGTAATTTTTAAACTTTGAAATATAAATCAACTTAAAATCAATTTACGAGTTAGTTAAGATATTAAATTTTTTTATTATCTGTTTTGGGCCGAAAACCAAAACGATTGAATATAAGTAATAAACAATTTTATTGTAAGTGTTACGGATAATAAAAAAAACATGTAAATATTTTTAGTTTGTGACTTAATAAAATTAAAAGATAATAAAATAAAAACATAGTATTTTGTTTATTTTGACTAAAATTAACTCTAACAAAATTTAATAAATTTAATAAAGGCTGAAATTTAATTAACAATTTAATTTTAAACATTTTGATTTTTCAACAATAAATTTAATAATCAAAATTGATTTTAGTTTAATAAGTTAAATTTTTGTTATTTTATTTTCAATTCAACAAATACAATTTAAGTACAAAAGTATTTTTAATTTATTCATTACATATTATGTTATATGAAACATTTATAGTTATTCTAAATATGTTATTAAAAAGCTTTGTAGTATTTATAAAATCGAAAAAAATTTTACATTAACATTAAACACATTTAAAACATATAATACATCTATATAATGTAAACATTTTATAAGTAAAACTGAAATTTTAATTATTCACCCTATTTTACATATATGTTATACAGTATTTACCTTTCTAATATTATAAATATAATATTAATTAAACATTTTATAAAATAAAAAATTAATTTGTTTATTACATTAATTATACAAAAAAACACATTATCTAATATTGTTCTGAAATTCAACTATTTATAACTTTTATTGAAATAAAATATTAAATTAGAACGCTTAAATATTTATTTATAATTATTTAATTTATAATAACTTATATAATAGCTACGTTTATTTAAATAATTAATCAAATAAATAATTGATTGCAAATGAGTATTTAATTATTGCAAAATAAGTTTAAACGTTAAGCGTTTATATTATCTGTAATGTAAATTAATTTTTTTAAAAATTACAAATAAAATATAGATTTTGTAATATAACAATTTTTTTGTATTTTATGAAAATGCATTTTACATAAAACGACATTTTATTTAATTGATTAATTTTATTAAATTCAATAATTTTATTTTAAAAAAGTTAAATAATTTTTAAAAAATAATTTTATTCAAATAATATTTCTTATATTAATATTAAATTAGTCTTGTTTTTCATAATAATTTATACAATTAATTTTAATTAATAGTCATAATTAATTTCAGTAAAACAATAAATATTTTTATTTAAATCTTATATAAAATAAATTTGAAACGAAATATTTAGCAAAACAGAACGCTTAATGTAACTTTTATTTTGGATAAATTATGTAGGTCTGTTATATAGCTCTTATTTAAAAAAATTTTGAAATAATAAATAACTATTTTAATTAATTTTATTGTGTGTATTTTTAATGTATTTAATGTATTTTATTTTTAATAAAATTTATAGATTGTTTTTGTAGCATAAAAGCTTTATAATAATAATTTAATAACCTATAAATATTGCAAATAATTTGTAATGAATAAATAAAAAAAACTATTCTGCATAAATTGTATTTTTTTGTGTTAAACATAAATTAATAAATAATAAGTTTAATATATAAAAATTATAAAAAATAATTTATTTTATAAATTAAATGATTAATTGCCAAAAATATATATATTTAAATTAAAATATTTTAACAATTTTAAAACATTATAAAGTTAAATTTTATTTTTAAAATTTTATATTATTAAATATTATCAAGATAATTGGTTTATAATAACTTGAAATTCATTATAAATTTTTGATGTTTTAATTAATTAAAATTAAATATAATTTATCACAATGTTTAGTAATAATAATAATCAATTTTCACCTTTTTTTAATTTGTTATATTTTTTGGGTATTAATATTTTAAATAATAAAAAAAATTTTGTTTATAACAAATTTTTGCTTTATACATTTAAGTTTAAAACTATTATTATTTTCATCATATTTATTATTTTGCCATTTATTTTTTAATCATTTAATAATAATTTTTTAAATATTATATTTCCACTGTCAACATTTACTAAAACATGGATTACTATTATATCTTATATTTATTTTAATATCAATTTAACTCAAATTAAAATAATTTTACAAAAATTATCTGAACATTTAAATAATGCCGAAATTAAATTTTTTCTCATAATAAGCAAATTTTTGTCAATTATTTGCATAATTATTATTGTTATTAATGGTTTGGTACATACACTGTTATATTTATTATTTCAATTTAATGGAATTATATCTTGGTAAAATTTTAATTTAAAATATAAATTATATTTAATTTTTAAAAGTATTAATATTTAAACCAATAAAAAATTCTTGATAGAATTTAATAAAATCAACTTTTCAAGTTAAAAACTTATGCTGAATATTTTTTATAATTAATGAGTAATTTTGAATAATTTTTTAATTTTATATAACTTTTGCAAATATAGTAAAGTTTAAAATATTATAGTTAAAAATATAAAATTAAAATTTGTATAAATATTATTTTCGACATTACGCCATTGTAGGTTCAGAATAATTATATTAATATACAGCATTACTGTATTAAACAATACTATATAATTATATTTAATATAATTATTGTAAATAGAAAATCAGCCAAAATTTCCTCTTATTTTGAAAATTGGCATTTTTTCCTCTACAATTGGGTTTGAGAAAAGTTACCCCTCTCCTATAAAAAAAAGCGGCGGGCTAATTTTTAGGATTTTTTTGCAAAAATTAGGAAATTTTCCCGAAATTTTTGCTAAATCCCGTTTATATCTAGTTAAATTAAATTAAATTTAAACGCAAATATATAAGTTTTTTAAGTGTTTTTGAAAAAATTCCTCCCATAATTCCTCCTTGGTTTTGGGCCAAAATTATGGGAAAAATCTTTCCCCTTCTTTCTCTGGATCGGCCGACCTATATACTAGATCGGTCTAAAACTCTGCTTATGTTTTGCAATACTATACCCACTTGTCAGCATTAATATATTTAACATGACTATTATTGAAATTACTTTATTTAAAATATTAAATTAAACAGTTCTAATTTTATCATTATTTTTATCAAAACTTCAATTATATTTACCACTTACTGTAAAAAAAATTTTAAAAAATTTAAAATTCAATTTAAAGTTATTATATAATATACAAAATTACTTTATAATGTAAATTAAAAAATTTGATTAATAAAATACGCAAATCAATAAAAATAATTATAAGAAATTTTATTTTTAAGCCGACTATATTGAAGTGTATTAAATTTATCTGTATCAAACTTTTTAAATTATAAACTTTTTTATTTAAATAGTTTCTTCGAAATATTATGGGCAATGCACATTCTAAACTGGCTGCTTACAACCCAACTATTTTTAATATGTACATGCTACGCTGTATATCTGATAGAAAAGCGGACATTTGCGTTAATTTACGATAAAAACTTGAAATATAAAGAAATAGAAAGAAAATGTTTAAATATTTTACAAATTAAAGAACTAATAAATAATTATTTAGGTTTTTTGCCGTTTTTATGGTTTTGTGAACTGTTTTCGTCGACTTGTATGCGATTAACTTTTATAACAACTGCAAAGACATATACTTACTATTTACTCATTATATATCTATTTGAATACTTAATTATATTTATTTTTATAATAATTTATTTATTTTCAATACAATATTTTCAGTCTCAGAGACCAACTGTTAATCAATTGTATATTCAATTATATAACACAAATTCAAATAAGATATTCATTACTAATTCAGAAAATTATTTTAAAATTTTAAGATTATTACTTAAGACTAATTATAAAGCATGGAATATATTTACTCTTGATTGTAAATTTTTCTTTTATTTTCTCAGTTCAGTTATTACATTCACTGTTATTTTTATGCAATTATTGCATTAATATTTTTATCTTTAATTCAAACAAATTTAATTGAAGAATAAATATTAATTTTCACTATTTTTAAATGTTCAAGTTTACGTTTATCAAGTTTCAACATATATTTTGTTAAAAATAACAAGAGTATTTTACAAAACTGCAAAACATTTTTTGTGTGATTTGTAATTATATATTAAATTCAAACAAAAATATGTATAATAAGCAATCATTCAAATAATCATAATATTTGTGCACTTATTAAAAATTAACATTTTTTGTTTATTTTAACGTGTTTAAATTCTATACAAATATATTTTTAATGTAATAATTAAAAATGGCACATAAATAAGATATAAAAATGTAATTTAGTCTTGTTCATTTTGCAAATAAAATATTTAATAAATTGATTTAATACAAATTTACATTTTCAAATATAAAGTTTGTGACACCTGTAATTATAATTAATGAAATAAAAATAAATTAAATTAAAATTTTTTGACATTTTAATTGTTTCATTATTTTACGTATTTATTTGTTATTGTATTAATACAACAAATATTTAATAAATTTTATTTTTTTTTTAACTATGTTTAAAACTTATGTAAAAATTAATTTAAGAGATAAGTTTTCGCTTGTTACATACACTGTAATTTATAAGTTTAATAATAAAATTAAAAAATAATTAATAAATGTTTTTAATTTTGGACAGTATTCATATTCATATAACTTTATAAATAAATTTTTTTTTAATGTTTTGCTCAAAATTAACTTTTTATATATTATTTTTTCTTGTCTTATATTATAATTAATTAAATTTGTTTAAATAATATCTTAAAATGTTATAAAAATTTTAAAAATACGAATAAAGTTGTTTTATTTGTAAGTTTCAAAAATAAATATCTAGTTTAACCTAGATCTAAATTTGACTTGGTATAAAACTGGCATCAAGAAAATCCGCTAATTCAAAGGATTAACTAAATAACTATCTACTCATAAAACGAAGCTTTTCTTCCTGCACAATCCGTAGTGAGGCCAGGAATCATCACTTTACCGCTATGTATGTTGACGAGGATAGTGTCTTAGTTTTAAGAGCACACACCTGAACTCGTATTTTTTGGTTAAACTGGTTGCACACTACCAGTAAACGGCCTTTGGTAAGGCCCGTCTTATCTCAAATCATTTCTAGAATTTTAAGAAAATCTTACTATAGTTGAGGGTTAAACCCAATAACTCAGGGTTAGAGAGCGGATGTATTACCACTGCACCACCCGCTTGAGCTTAATTCAGGGAATTAGGAGAATTATTTTTTTAAAATTAATAAAACTTAATTATTTATAATAAAATTTTATATAATTTAACTGAATTTAAACTAGGTTGAGAACGAATTTAAAAATTTCTTTTTTGAATTTTTAGAAGAAAATTTACAATTTTTAAGATTAAAGATGTTTTGGATTGATTTATTATTCTAAATTTCTGTTATAATACCTAATAAAATTATTTAATTATTATTGAATTAAAGTAATTATTTATTCATTTCAAATATAATTTTGCTGATAATATGTTTAACATTAAAATAGATTAATTGCAAAATGTTATTAATTGTTATAAAATAGTTTTAACATTGTTAACGCTAGCAACGAAGCTATTAAAATCTTGCGCAATTCCATATGAAACATTGATTTTAAAATATAATTAGTGTTCAATATTTTATTGAAATTTATATTTAATTTACAAATGCTAGTTAATTTAATTGTTTAATTTTATCTAACCGTTGTCTTTTATATAAAGTTACATGCAATAATATTAGAATTTTACAGAAGAAATGAAACTTTATTCAAATAAATTCAAGTTTGTTATTGAAACATAAGTTGAGCTTTTGTTAAATATTTTTAGAAATGTAAATTTTTTAAAAGTAATACTTTGCTCGTTTTTTTTGTTTTGATTAAATAATTACTTATCTTTTGAATAAATAAGAATAATTGTCAAAAATGACTCAAGGTATACAGTAGAACATTAATAATGATTTAACTGTAGTTTCGATATAAAATGATTCTGAAATTCGCTGAAAATATTTTGAATAGCAAATTGAGTCAAAAAATTTCTATTTGAATGTTTTGTTTAATTTTTTTAATGAATAAATAAATTTTATAGTTTAATCTAACTATATGTGTTTATAAATTTATTTATTTTAATTGGTTTTTAGATAAGTTGTAATATTTTTATCAAACTTAATTATTTTAATTTTAGATATTATTACCAGCAACTGTATGAATGAGTCAAAGTGCAATTAAAATTATTATTTAAAATAACAAAATGAAATTGTTGTTAATATTTATTATTTAATTTAAATTAACAAGTTTAACAACAGTAAAATCTTTTTTAATTTTATTAAATTTTTACAATTATATTTGTTGATTTATACTGTTTAAAATTAAATAATAAATATTATATAAAATTAAATTTTAATAAAACTTTGTTTATAACTGTTAGATATTATTATAAATGTTTTAGAAAAATAATTTTATAGTAACATTAACATTAGAAATATTACACAAAAACATAATTCTAAATATAACATTTAATTTTATATAAAACAAACAATTAAAATGTTAACATTGTAAATAAAAAGTTTACATAAAATTGATTTTATTATGTGTTTTTAATGTGTTTAATGTATTTTTAATAAGTTTTATCGATTATATAAATAATAAAAGCTTTTTACTAATGTATTTAAACAAGAATGAACAGTATGATCTTAATACATTTTCGAGAAAATATTTGTAAAATTCTCTTTGCTAGATCAGAACACCAAAATAACAAAAATTTTTATGTTGTTTTATAATTCCAAAACTCAAAATATTAATATTTATTACTTTTTGTTAAAATAGAAAATTTAGTCATATTTAATTTATTGAAAAATTATAATTAAAGAAATTTAATTTTATTGCAATTTGTTGAAACGAATTTGCATAATAATAAAATAAATGACATATAATTGCCGTCATAATTTCAATTTTAATTTTTAACATTTGTTGAACAAACATTATTTTTTCCAATAAAATTCATGAGTAATTTGTATGTCAAAAATTGCTAACAAAATATAATAAAAGGGTATAAAATAGCCAGCTGCCTTTGGCGTCTTGCACAATATAAAAGCAATCCATACAGTTTCAAGATGAAAATTTACAAAAGTACATTAAAAATTATATTTTATAGTGTTATAATTTATCACAGATTTGCAATAAATTCGTTTATAGTAATATATAAAAATAGTAGTAATAAAAGTGCCAGTAAACTAAGGCCAAATTTAAAAAACAATACAACTTTACTAATAATTCATGACTTATATTGTTTGTTTATAATCAATTAACCCCAATTCATTTGCTTTAATTTATCAAAGCTGAAATTAAAAAATAAACAGTAATCAAGAGAAATGTTATCAAAAGTTTTAACCTTTACCATTTTCAAAATTTCATTGCTGATAAACAAAAATTATAGTATTATCATCACTAGTAACCATCACATTGCAAATAAAAAGAAATGTCAAATATTTTTGCCATTTCCAAATTTAGTTGTTAATAAAAGAAATAATACCGATACTATCATCAATGACTTTCTTATTGCATATGCCAATTGATAATAAACAAAATTCAACAGTGAAAATTAAGTAGTAAAAGTTAACAAAATTATAAAAATTTTCTTGTTAATAATAATAAAAGATGTTAAATTTATTTGTTATTAAATAAGCACTATTAAATTTCTTTCCGTAGTACATAAAATGGTTTAATCTGTTCTTGATATTATAATTAAAATATTGAATTTTTTCCCACTGTAAGTAAAAAAATTAAAAATAATCAAGGTATTATAATAAAAGAACAGCCGCGGACGGGGAAAATAGTGGAAATTACATGTCAAAACTATATATACATTTTTTCGAAAATGTATTAAAAATCGATAAATGTTTTATAAAAATAGTAATATTTAAACAAAAGAAAATTTAGTTTATTTAAATAATATAATTTACATATAATAATACGATTTTTAGTTTATTAATCAAAAATTTATTTTGATAATTGCATTTATTATTAAAATATAATAATGTTTGAAAATAAAAAGTTTAATAAATTTAAGCCACTATCAAATTTATTATATTTTTTTGGAGTTAATATTAGCGAAAATAAACAAGAAACATTGTTTTCTAAACTGTTATTTTATACATTAAAATTCAAAACATCTGCAATTTTTCTTTTATTTATTTCATTTTCTTTTACTTTTATCGAATCACAATCTCAGAATATTTACATGTTTATTTTATTTCCCGTTTCACTTACTGTAAAATTATGTATTATTTTTATATCATTTATTTGTTTTAATAGAAAATTATCAAAAATTAAAAATATTTTATTAAAAATATCCGAAATATTAAATGAAAACGAAATTAATTTAATGAGTAAAATAAGCATAATAATGACCATGGTGTGTTTATTTTTTGCAGTATTTGACGGAGTTTTGTATTTTTGGATATATTTTAGAGAAAAAGTTTTCTTACATAGGTAATCTATAATATATAATTTAATAATATTTTAATATACATATATTTAATTTTATTAATAATTAAAAGTAATTTAAAATAATTTTTAAAATTTAAATTTAGCATTTCAGAAATATTTTGGGGAATAATTGTTTTAAATTGGCTATTATTATCTCAAATATTTTTAATATGCACATGTTTTGCTGTGTATATTATAGAAAAACAAACTTATAATTTGCTGAAAAATTTTAATTTTAATTATGAAGAACTGGAGAAAAAATGTTTAAACATTTTAAACTTAAAAGTATCGATAAATAATTATTTGGGATTTTTGCCGTTTTTATGGTTTTTAGAGTTGTTTTCCTCAACTTGTATTCGCTTAACACTTGTATCGACTGTAAAACTAAATGATTTTTATTCATTAATTAAATATCTTTTTGAGTATTTGTTAATTTTTATATTTGATTTAATTTATTTATTTTCGATTCAATACTTTCAATCTCAGCGTCCGATTGTAAGTGAATTTTATATTGATTTACATAATTGTAATAAAAACATAAATGTTTATTTAAACAAAGATTTTAAAAAATTAAAATTATTACTTAAGTTTGAATACAAGGCTTGGAATGTGTTTACTATAAACTGTCAATTTTTATTCGGGTTTCTTAGTTCTGTCATTACATTCACTGTTATCTTTATACAATTTCTAAAATAATATTATATTAATTAGTTTACTGTATATTAGCATGCTGAATAAATAAATAAAAATAATTAATTGTTAAAAATATATTTATTTTCATAAATTTATTAAATTAAAAAAATTATCTTTAACTTATTTTATTAAAACATAATTTTATTCATGTATAAATGTTGTTAATTTTTATTATTGTATCAATTTATTATAGAAAAACCATATTTATAACATTTTAAACCATGTTTTACGTTAATTATTCAAAAATATTGTTTAGTACAAACTAAAATAATACTGAACAGTAACTTATTATTTAAATATATTTAAAATTTCATATTTACTAATTTTTTTTATTTAACATTTTAAACCCAGTTTTTTACATTTACTCTAATCCTTTATATCTAATTCTTATTTTTATGTACTTAAACTAACAATTATTATCTTCAAATAAAAATTTATGTTACACTATTCTAAAATAATTTTGTTATAAAATTTTTTGAAAGATAATTTTGTATTTATTGTATTATATAAAAAAAAATTACTGAAAAAGTTTTATTAGAATATTAAAAAAATTAGAAGAATTTTATAGAAATAAAACTAAACTAAAGAAAATTCGGAATTAACTGATGAAAGTAACTATAAAAACATTGAATCAGACAAAGTCGAAGGCATTAATTTAGATGAATTTATCCATTTATATAATAAAATTATTTATATGTAATTAATCAATTTGTAACATTAACAAAGATTTAATTTTTGGTGTTAAGGCAAATTAAAAAATAATAATTATTTTTAAAACATTTCATAATTTAAAAAAATAGTTATTTGTATTATATCTGCCACTGGAACAATTTATGAAGATTTTTGTATAATTATTTTTATAACATTTTTTTAAAATTCAATAATATTTTTAACTCAATTTGAATACTAATTACAATTTTTATGTTAATTTTATATTACAGATTAATTAAGACTACTGACAAATATGTATAATGATTAAATTTTTGTTATAAAATTACAGTTTATATCCTAATAATAGAAACTGTAATTTTGTCAGATATATTACATTTATTCTAATATATTAATATATTATAATTTAAAATTTAATTTTAAAGTTCAAAAGTTTTATTCAAATAAATTAATTTTTATATGGCATAAGTAGTACAAATATTCAAACAAAAATGATCTAAACTGTGAGATATGACTGTACAATTTTTCTGAAATTTAACACATAAATTAAAATAAAGAGCAGTATTACTGTCATTTTCATTTAGCTACTTACAAAGAAAAATAGATTTTATTATAATTTTTTTTGTTAAAAACTGTAAATGTTAGATTTCACTTATTTGCGAACAAAATTTTTATATCCCATCTGAAATTTAAAAAGTCTTATCCTAATTTCTTACAGATAATATATATATATGCATATATTTTACTAGGGGAAGAACCTAAATCTCTGACCATTTGCAAAATGTTATTAGTTAAAAATAAAGTTAATTTTTAGTTTATTACATAATCAGCATTTATATCTGCTAATGTGTTCAGCAAAATAAAAATTTAATTTTACAAACTTTTACTCTTAAATAGATATTCCTGTACATAAAACTAAATAGCTTTTTAATAATTTTATATATATGACGCCTAAAATCATATAAAATTTTATATGGATAAATGCATAAATAAAGTAGATTTTTTTTAATGCATTAAAAACCTTATTAATTTAAATAAAAAAATTTTATTTACATAAATGTTTTAAAATTTATTATTAATTTAAATAAAAAAATTATTAATTTTTAAAATATATTTACTTAAATAAAATAATAATTAATATTGATTTAGTTTTTATATAGAAATTAATTTTTAAAAATTCACTATTACGAATTTAAAATAATAAGTTATAATGTAACAATTATATTGTTAAATAAAATTGAAATATCAAAAATCTTATTGCTTAAAATAAAAGTTCTATTATATTGTATTTATTGTTTATCATTTAAAAAATTCTAAACTATTAGATGTAAAACATAGTTTGATTTAATAAAACATTAACATAAAATAATATTTAAATGTTTTATATAATTAAAAAATATTTATAATAACTTAAATTAATTTTGTATATATTAATCAATAAATATCTTTAAGTAAATAATTAAAAGCAATATAAAATTATATTAAATAAAATTTTATAGATTGCATAATATTTACTTTTAATTACATAAAAAGCAATACATTTATATAAAACAAATATTCATATTTCAAAACTTGTTTGTTTAATTGAATTATTAAATAATATTGATTAAAATTTTTATATAAAAGTAGATTTTATAAATATTATTTTTGTAACATTAACTATTAAAATATATTACAATATTCATAATAAAGTGTTCAAATAAATTTAAAGATAAAATTTATAATGTTTAAATTAAAAAAAACTAATGAATTTATACCTTTATTAATTTTGTTTTATTTTTTGGGAATTAATATTAGTGAATATAATCCAGATAATTATATTTCAAAATTGATATTTTTAATTTTAAAAATAAATACAAATTTATTTTTTATTTTTTTAAATTTTATTTCTTTTACGTTTATTGAGTCACATGCTAAAAATGTTTACTTGTTTATTTTATTTCCATTATCAATTATAATAAAATATTTAACTATTTATGTTTCATATATCTATTTTAATAAAAATCTTGCAAAAATAAAAATAATTTTGCAAAAAATTTCAAAAATGTTGAATAAAACACAAATTAATTTATTAAATAAAATAAGTAATATAATGACCATGGTATGTGTAATAATTTATTTAATAAATAGCATATTATATTTTTATTTATTTTACATGGAAAATGAATTACTGCATAGGTAACTATTTTTTATATTTATATATAAAACCGTTTCAAATATTTATTTTCTAGCTTAAAATTAATTTATTCATAAATGCTTGATTAAATTAAATTTTGGAACTTTTATTTTATAATTTTGATATTTTTTTCTGAGAAAATATTATAAGTTACAATTTAAAAAATTTTCAAAGCACAGTATAAGGATTATTTCAATGAAACTGTCACTAAATTAAAATTCAATAAATTTTAAATTATTTAACTGATTATTTTTGAAATATTTTAAAAATAAACTCAATTATCTATTCTATTATTATTACAAAAAAAATAATATTTTATTATAACCAGATTTGCCACTAGAATTTTTTTAGATAAAAAATTATATTTTTAATTTAGAACTTCTTAAATTTGTTACTTATTTTATTTTTATTTTATTGGTTTTTAATTTTTTTTAATTTAAAATAGGTTTATTAAAATTTTATAAGTTATTTTTATCAAATATGCTCAATTTTATATAATTATTAAATTAAAAATAAATTTACAAAGTTTATTATTTTTGGCGGGAACTCTACTTTTAATTATATTTGCAATTTTTTAAATTCAACTGACTATATTAAATTAAATTTTTAAGTTAAAATTAAATATTCTAAATATATTGGTCAATTTCACAATAAATTTTAAGCATTTTGAGCTTTAATAAGGTTGAAGTGCTGATTTGTCTATTTTATTTAAAAAAAAATTTTACAATTTATTTTATTTTTTAAATTTAAATATTAGAATTAATAGGTCATAAAATACATTATTTAAAAGAATATGAGTTGTTTTATTAAATATTGTTTAAATATTAAAAATTTATTATTAAATAAAAAAATTAAAAATATAAAACAAAATTTTAATTTAGTGACAGTTTCATTGAAATAATCTTTACTCGTCTCAGCATTCCAGAATTAATTTTTTTAAAATTTAATTTAACTATGCATCATAATTAGTCTTAAGCCAGAAAAATTAATTTTAAGCTTGAAAGATAATTTTAAAAACAACTGTAAGTAATTAATTAAGAATAATTTTAATTATAGCATTTCAGAAATATTTTGGGCCATAATTGTTTTAAATTGGCTTATATCATCTCATGTATTTTTAATATGCACATGTTATGCTGTGTATATTATAGAAAAACAAACATATAATTGGCTAAAAAATTTCAATTTTAATTATGAAGAACTGGAGAGAAAATGTTTAAATATTTTAGAAATTAAAATATTAATAAATAATTATCTGGGACTTTTACCATTTTTATGGTATTTAGAATTGTTTTCCTCGACTTGTATTCGCTTAACACTCGTATCGACTGTAAAATTGCCTGAATTTGATTCAGTATTTAAATATCTTTATGAATATTCAATTATTTTTTTATTTAATTTAATTTATTTATTTTCAATTAATTATTTCCAATCTCAGAGACCAAATATTAGTGAATTTTACATAGATTTACATAACAGTAATAAAAATATAAATGTTTATTTATGTAGAGATTTCCAAATATTAAAATTATTGCTTGAGTTTGAATACAAAGCTTGGAATGTGTTTACTATAAATTGTAAATTTTTATTTGGATTTCTTAGTTCTGTCATTACATTCACTGTTATATTTATACAATTATTACAATGATATTGATAATTATATTGTATTGTTTAAAAAGTAATAATAATATATTTTTAAAATTGAATAATTTTTGCTCATATAATTTAACTCTGTTTGCCTTCAAATTTGTTAAATAAAAATTTAATTTATAAATTTATTTTATTTATAAATAGAATAAAATTATATTGTTTTGTTATATAAATATTTTATTTATAAATTTTACATAATAAATTATTTTATTAAAAAATGGATATTACTATTTAAATATTGGTATGCTAGCTATTTTTAAAACTATTTTAATGTTATTTTGTAAAAATGTTTTATTTATATTTTAATTATATTTTGCTAGATAAACTTATATGTATCAGAATAAAAATATTAATTTAATGAAATTTCCTCTTTGCATAAATAAAAAAAATATATAAAAATTAATAAAAAGATAAAATAAAAGAACCAGCACCTCTAACATAAATAATGCTTTTAAAATTATAATTGTCGATTTAAAAATTAAAAGCGTACTGCCTATAATAAAAAATCTTTATTCTATTTCGCATTTATTTATAACTATCTATTTGTATGATACAACTGTCAAATTTTAATAGATGACTTATATACGCATTAATGTTTGTATATTATTTCTAATATAACTGGATTCAAAAGTTATGTTTATTATTATTATACTATAGAAATTGAATTAAAATGTCAAAAAGCTAATTTTATTGGTTCCAAATAATAATTATACAATTAATCTATCAAACATTTAAAATAAAATTATATTTTATTTAATTACTAAACTATAATGATATTACAAAATCAATGTTTTATTTGCAATTGCCCAGGATTTTATAAGTTGCCATTCTAGTTTTATTAGTTGTACTATCATCAAGAATTTTGAAATTATATTGCAAAAATTAATAATTTATTTTTACAAGAATTATATTTAAATAAAGATATTTTGTATTATTGGGTTGGCGGGAAAGTCTCCGCGTATTTTTATTCAACAATTATTTAAAATTATTTTCAAATTTATTTTTGAAATTTCAAGTAAGCCATTTTATTAGTTTATTTAATTAGTCTTTATTATAAAAATTTAGATCTTATTTTGTAATTCTAACATTGTTAAATTTTAATTTAACTTTAGTTGCTCAAAAGTAGCATTTTTGTTTTTTGCCATTTTTTATAAAAGTAGGTAAGTTAGAATAAATTTTTCTTTAAGGCTTTAAAGCATCTGCAATTTTACTAAAATTTGCATTGGTGAAAATTTTTTAAACCATTCAGTTCACACCATATATGCAAAATAAATAATTTTAAAAACATCATTATAATTACTTTAAACCAATGTAAAAATGTGTCAAAAATGATTG